>CP106732.1:9624955-9917350 GCA_025506655.1 Gossypium rotundifolium | reverse complement strand
TATAAATTAATCATAAGTTAAGTTGGTTAATTTTTATATCTTTTATGCTTGTTTTAACCAAAATTAAAAAATATATAAATTTCAGTTAATTGGGTTAACCGACCGAATTAACTGAAATGTTTGGTTCGGTTAATTTTTTTTGAAAAAATTTCGGTTCGGTTAATAGTTAAGAGTTTAAAAGAATCGATTAATTCGGTTAATAATAATTTGAATCGATTAATAGGTCAGTTAACTAATTAAACACCCCTACATGTTGAGGTTATGCGTTAATGAGTGAAATCTTAATTGTAGTGAATGATATTTGCTTTTCTCCAAGTTTATCTTAATCTTAGCATGTCCCCCTCTCTTAAATTTCTTAATATATATACTTGTAAAAACATGAAAAAAAAAATTGATCTCTCCAAATTGCATTTACAAGAACTTGGCGTAACAGAGTATAACAAGCTAGAGGAAATATTAGCATTAGAACTTGAATGCGTTCAAAAAGGAAAGGCTATGATGAAATTTCATCAACCACAAATAAGGCTATTTTCATTGTGGAATCTACCAAGATTGAACAGTATTTACGGTGTTAATGGAATAATCATTTGTGATTCATTTAAAGTAATTGAGGTAAGATATTTTCCAAAATTAAAAAGGATGCCTCGAATAGAGGTGAGCAAAATTCGATTCAACTTGAAAAATAATAATTTAAATTTCGAGTTAAACGAATCGAATTATTCAAGTTAACTCAAATTTTTTCGAATTTTGAGTTTAAATAGATTTTAATTTTTAAATTTGAATAACTCAAATAATTCAATTAAACTGAACAACAAAATATAATATTTTATATTTTTATCCTAAACCCCTAAACCTTTTTACTTTCCTTTCAAAAGTTTTAGTCTCTCCCACTTCCTCCCAAAAGTTTTACTCCTCTCTCACCCCAACCCCAACCCCCTTCCCCCTCCTCCTCTACCCCAAACCCATTCCCAATCCCCCAATTGTTTTTGAATATTTTCCCCTGAAATTTTATTCTCTACTACTTTTCTCTCAAAACTTTTACTCATCGCCCTCTCTAATTCTCTCCATTCCCAATCCCTCTTCTACCCCAAACCCATTTTTTCCCTTTTTTTTTTAAAAAAAAATTCTTCCCAAAATTTACTATCCTATTTACTTTCCCCCAAAATTTTTACTCTCCCCTATTTTACTCCTAAAATTTTTACTTATCTTCCATCCCAACCTCCCGTCTTCTTAAAATTCATTTTCTACCTCTTTTTTTTTTTTTTTTGAATATTTCTCCCTCAAAATTTTACTCCTCCAAATCCTCAAAACCTTTTATTTTCCCCTTAAACGTTTACTTCTCACCTTTACCTCAAATTAAAAATTAAAATCATCCAAAAAAATCCTAAACTTAAATAGCAATAATTTTATTTATATCTATCATTTGTTTCCTTTTCTGAAATCACTGTTCCAATTTTACTAAAAATGGGCCGTTACACGTATGAGTTTTACGATTTAAGCTCTTATGAGCTTTCTGTTATAAAAGCCCACATAAGCTTCCTCATTACAAGCTCTCATGAGCTTTCATTATATGGCTTGGCGAGCTTCCCATTTAAATGCTCAATGAACATTTCCAAATATGAATTGATGGATAATACGAATTGATGGAATTTAGTATGTACACTTTGTGTGTGCTAACTATGTATCCATCGATATTTTTAAGTAGTTCAATAGGTAAAATTTTGATATGAAACAATATGGATTGTGCTGAAATATTACGGGCATATACTTGAATTACATGGACATGATATTTGAACACATGATGAGGAAGATATATGAATGTGGAAAATTGATTATTGATGAGCTCATACATGTTTCTTGATGTACATATGAATTAAGTGACTAACATGATTGTTGAGGATATGTGTATAGGCTAATGGCCAAATTGCTTTGGATGTAATTTGTATGCTTACCTTATATGTAAATTAATGGTAAGTCAAATTCCTGTTATACAAACTTACTAAGCTTTGAAGCTTACTCTATTTCATTTTTCTCTGTTTTATAATAATTTGGAAGTTCGTTGAGTTGGAAGCTTGGCGGAGATATATCACACTAGCCATCAGCTCATTCGGTATAAATAGTAAACTAATTTTGGTTATAATGGCATGTATAGGATAAATAGTCAATATTGACATGTTAAATATTTGATGTGATTAGCCATTGGAATGGCTTATGTTGGATTTGTATTTTGATGTGAATATGTTTGGCCTTATCATGCTTAACTAGTTTTTGAAATGGTTAGAATGATGATGGATTTTGGGGATGTTGATGAATGACATTAAATTGTAAGTTTAATATATATATATATATATATGTACACATGGTAAGTTTGGAAACTTGGTTATATTTCATGTATAAAACTTAGTTAGGCTTGATTTAGATGTCTTAGTAATGGTTGTTGATGTGCAAATTGGTTGGGTTAAATTGATTGTCATTCAAGGTGAGAAATGTGGCTAAAAAATAGTATATTTTTGTCCACATGGGCAGAGACACGGGCGTGTCTTTCATCTATGTGTGGCACATGGTCTTGCACATGGGCGTGTAACTTGGCTGTGTGACCCCTACACCTTAATTATACAAGTCAGTATGCTCTCACACGGCCTAGCACACTGGCGTGTGGCTTGGTCGTGTGACCCAAGTCAGAGAGTACCCAAATATAGACACGGGCTGGGGCATGGCCGTGTGCCCTACTTTGAATATCCACACTCTCGACCGTGTGTGTTCTAAACCTTAGAAATTTTTTTTTAATTTTTAGAAAAATTCTTTGAGTGCGCCGATTTAGTCTCAACTTATTTCTAACGTGTATTTTAGACCTCGAAGGCTCGAATAAGAGATTTTATGATTGATTTTGATTGATTTCTAATATGAATGATAAATGAAATGAATTGTCATTAATTGATCTGTAAATTTCAGTATTACTCTATAATCCTATTCTAACGACAAATATAAGTTAAGAGTATTACAAATATACTAATTTGTATCCTTATATGTTATGTGGGTTAATTGTGTATATTAAGTTAATTATGTTTTACTTTTATTAAAAAATTGTATTAACTGTTTCAATATTTCAGTAATAATTGAATAGGAAATCTATAAAAATATTATATTAAAAAATTAAAATTTAAAAACTTGATAATAACGTATGTAATAAAAAAATATAAACACTCCGAATATGATATGTTGTAATAAGAAAAGGAATGTTAAAACGTTAAAAAGTGATTGGACCCAACCTTATCTTTTCATAGCAGCAATCATTGACTAAGTTTTTGTTTAAAATAAATATATTTATTCATTAATAAACAAGAATTTGTTAAAACTTCTAAAATCTTCCATATTTAAAAATACATGATTAAATGGTACTGTTTTTATTGGCCGGGCATTGTAAAACGGTTAATATCTTCTTCACGTATAGCTTTACTTTTAATTTTGAATTTTATTTTATAGATCAAAATTTATTAAATAAATTTTAATTAGATTTTAAATTTTATTAAGGGATAAGTTTTAGGTACTCCATCTAATCTAACTAATAAAAATGATAGGTCAAGTTTCATGTATTTTCTAATATTCATGTAATGAACCTAAAACTGTTATCACATTGTGCTTTTGTAATTGCTAGGTGGAGGAATATATGGTTATAGATGTCTGTCGGGTTATGGTTTTGTTTGTGGATGGTTGGAGAGGTAGCCGAATAGCAATAAAAGCAGGGTTAAAAGGTATTTAGGATAGACCCACATGCTGTTATTGTTTGTCCAAGTCTCATAAACCGTGTAGGTCCTTTCCAACATATAAATAAATATTTCTCAACCAATACCCAACTTTAATTATCATATAGAAAATAGCAATATATATTTATCTTTTTAAATATGAAAAAAACTTTGTAATTATAAAAAAAAATGTTACGTTTTGAAAAATAAGTGATAAGAATTTATTTTAAACAAAATTAACCCTAAAATCGAAAATACACATAAAAACTATAATTAGAACAATGGTAATAAGGACAAGGGCATGAGACCTTTGAACACATTTATTATTTAATTTAATACTTATAATAATTAGTTTAAAATAGAACATGTAATTTGAGCAAGTTGGAAAAGGTAATTGGTTGGGTGTTTAATGTCAGATTCATTGATGGGATGCAATAACTTTCTTCTTGCTTTATGGAAAGGTAAGGTTGAATGAATGAATGAGACAAATTGACAGGTTGGTTGGCTGGTGTGGTAATGGTGTGTGGGCTATGGTCAGGCTGTCACATTAATGTGCTTTGGAATTAATGGCATAAAATGGATTAGAATTTTTTACAGAAATAGTATGAAAAAAATAAAATAAAATGGTATGCCATCCTAATTATTTACGGAAATGGTATGGCAGGTGGTCAATCACTCCATAAAGCACCACCAAGCACCTGCAGCAAAATTGAAAGAAAACTGTTAGAACAGTTAACTAAAATAGTAAACGGCAGAAGCATGCAGGAAAAGAAGAAAAAGCAACGGTGACAATTGAACAATGTCATGGCAGAGGCGGCACCAAAGCCTGGAAAATGGACTGCCAGAGGCGGCACCAGGCTGGACCATGGCCTCCCATAGGCGGCACTTGTCATGGGGACCTTAAAATGGTCCCCCCCGAAACTTGAAGCAACAGGCAGCAAAAGAGGCAGCAGCAGCAGAAGAAGAAGAAGAAGAAGAAGAAGAAGAAGAAGAAGAAGAAGAGGAAGGAGGTGGTGGCGCCGAAAAGAGAAAGAGAAAGAAGAAAGGAAGAAGAAATAAGGAGGAAGAAAGAAGAAAGGGAGGAGATCACGGGGGAGGAAAAAAATTTTAGTGAAATTTAGGTATTATTTTTTTTAAATTGTTTGTGTTGTTTTGATGTTATTATTTTATTTTATTATATATTAATTTTTTATTACTTATTTGTTGTTAGTTATTTTAAGTTTAGTTTAGTTTATATTATAAGTATTGTTAGTTAGGATTAGTAGGTTAAGTGGTAATTAATTTAGTTAGTTAGTAAGTTAGTTTTATTATTATTGGTAGGTAGTTAGAAACCCTAAAAAATATTTTGGTTAGTTAGTAAACTATATGTATATTAATCGTTAGTTTTAACTCTAGTTTTAACCCTAACATTATTTTAGTTAGTAAATTATTATTAGTTAATCCTTAATGATTAATTTATAGTTAGCATATATATAAAACTATTACTATTATTGTTAGGTTAGTATTATTGATTATTTTATTTAGTAATATAATATTATTATTTTAGTAAAAAATATTATAATTATTGTTAGTATAAAAGAACACTAAAATAATACATGAAACATTATGTATTAAAATAAATAATATAAAATATGAAAATATGAAAATAATATAGATTATAATTATTGTTAGTAATGTAATTTGAGAAAAGGAAAATACAAGTAAATAGTCAAAATAAATGGTTAGTATGTATATTAATGTATTAGTATATTAATATGTTAGTTAAAAACCCTATAATAGTAATATATTGGTAGTAGTATAATTAAAATATTAGAATCTGTTAATATTTTATTAAATATGTAACTAGTTAGTATATTGTTGTTAGTATGTTGATATGTTAGTTAAAACCCGAAAATCATATATTGACTATGTTAGTATATTAATATTTTAGTTAGTATTAGTAAATATTGTTAGTAAGGAACCTTAAATATTATTTTTGTTATTATTTTATTTTGATTTGTTCGTAAGTTTTGTGTTTATATTAAAATAATAAAAAATGATAAAGTGGTTAGATGTAATTAAAGATAAATGTTGTTCATGTACAAAATGATAATTCTAATAGTGTGAGCTTAAGAATGAAAAAATAGCATATTCAAACATTAAGTTTTTTATTTAAGAATAGTATATCTTGATCAAAAATTTTACGAGCAATTTTGTTTATTTTTATGATTAAATATTGAAGATGGATGATCGGTTTTTCGTATGCATTTATTTCGATGGAATCATCTTGACAACAACCGTTGGATGCATATTTGAATGTCGGCAACAAATAGCAATAAGATTTAATAAAATGTCTCATTGGATGATATGAGCGAAGGATAAGCGCAAAAATTGTTAGGCGGTGTGAGAGAACGATCTCGAGAATTTTCTACAAGTTTCTAGTTTCCGCAGATCCTATCAAATTCACAGAAATGGAACTTGTAGATGACGAAGACGTGGAGACAATGATCACTCTTTATTGTGGGAACGGGAGTAACTGAAATGCACCGATTCACTTATTTCTTTGAGTTAATGGTATTGAGGCAAATGAAGACAAAGCAATGTATATGGTGAAGAACATGGAGCTCAAGAACCGTCCATGGTGCGTCCAACATCGTATGTTGATGCCGAATAGAATATACGTGGGATCGATATCGATCTTAATATTACACCCGATATTGATGTGGTTGGTGATGATGGACACGATAGTAGTGATCATTGCGAGGATGAGGTCGATAGTGACAGTGATCCCGATATGGATGATATACCTGATGATATTGACGATGAAGACGTGAATGACTATGAAAACATTAGCGCGTCTTCGATCGGGAACCAGCTGGGATGTATTGCGATACACAATAATCCTGGGCCACACATGTCGCTCATAGATCCCAATGCAGCGCGTCTGGCTGAGTTCCCGGAGTACCCTGAAATATATCCTGCTCACCGACTGGCCGTAAATTCCAATCATGAGGAGTTATTCGTAGGCCAGAGATTTAGAAGTAAAGAAGAGTGCGTATCTGCTATTAAACGGTATAGCATGGATATATCAGTGGATTACAAAGTCGCAGCGTTTAAATCGACGGTATATATTACGAGTGTTGGAAGGTAGCGGAAGGCGTAATTGGCGAATCTGAATGCATTCATACAAAATTGCAGATGTGGGAGATAAGAAAATTGGTTGGGCCTCACACATGCATTAGCGGTATGATGAATATCATCGAAAACTTGATTCCAAAACTATATGTATGTGTATTATGCCAATGGTGAAGGACGCGCCGACTATTAAAGTTTGATGCGATTCTTTGAAATACAAGCACGATTCGATATAGAGTATCATATCGAAGGCGTGGATAGCTAAGCGGATGGCAATGGAACAATTGTATGGGGACTACGATTCTTCGTATAACGAGCTCTGAGGATGGATAGTCTGCTATGCGGGAGTATATAAGGAAGCGTGATTGAGTTACAGACACAACCTTTTACGGCCCAAATAACCAATTATAGCGGGAAAAAATTTTTCATCGGATGTTCGGACGTTTGATCCATGTGTACGGGCATTTCCACACCGCAAGCCGTTTGTGCGGTGGATGGGACATGGCTATATGGAAAATATACAGATCTTACTTATTGCGGTTGCTCAAGATGGCAATAGGGCGTGCTCCCAATAGCTTTTGCAATAGTAGATAAGGAGAATATGGAATCTTGGGAATTCTTCCTTACCAACTGCGGAGGTATGTTATTAGCAACGATAATATTTGCATCATCTCCGATAGAGGAAAGGACTAATTGCCGCAATTAAGCGTTAGGTGTGCCATGGAGATCCGCTTTCTTGCATCCGTCACATTGCTAACTTTCTTCGAGAGTATAAGAATCCAAACCGAAAAGAGAAGTGGTGAAAATAGGTAAATGATAACCTTATATTTTCAATATAAGTTTAATATTTTTAGTTATCCGATTCAGTAACTTACATTTTTAAAACATGTACAGTTGTCTGAGTTAAAGCCACATATTTTTCACCAAATGATGACTCAACTTGAGAGTGACATGGAAGGTCAAACGAACAAATCTTTTCAGGAGTGGTTGGGTACAATGGAGCCGTGGCAATGGGATCAAAGTTTTGACGAGGGCTTTCGTTATGGTCAAATGACCACAAATGTAACACCCCTTACCCGAGACCGTTGCCGGAATCGAGCACGTGGCATTACTAAACTTAACTACTAATTCGGCATAAAATTTAAAACTGTCCATCTGCGTCATAGTCACTAAAATATTTATATCTGGAGCTACGGAACTCCAAATTAAGATCCGTTAATCTTTCCTGAAACTAGACTCATGTATCTTTTCACTATAATTTTTCCAGAATTTTTCATGTGGAAAATTAGTACAGTTTATTCATTAAAGTTTCCCCTGTTTCACTGTTTGACTGTTCTGACCTCTCTTCACTACGAATCAAATTACTCTTCATACAGAATTCATATGACCTTTTTATTTACTTGATTTGAAAATAGACTCATTCAGGATTCCATTCATATAAATCATATCCCATAATTATTTTGTACAATTTTAATGATTTTTCAAAGGTAGAACAGGGGACCACGAATTCGTTCAGAACCAGTTTCACTAAAATTTAAATATCTCTTAATTTCCATTTCTTTTGCTTACTCTATTTCTTTTATATGAAAATAGACTCAAAGAGCTTTCAATTAATATCTCATTAACTTTCTAATTCCATTTCTTCTAATTTTGGTGATTTTTCAAAATCACGTTACTGCTGTAATTCAAAAACTGTTTCATTACAAAATATTACTAACTAGTTTATAACATCTTTACTCCATCCCATTTAAACTCTATACATGCCATATAAATCTTTAAGCATAAAACAAAAGCTACCGGAATTGATCGGATAGTGAGCTTTCTTTGTGATGATCCGATCTACCACTTCTCTTTAATTCAATCTACATAAAATATCAAACACACACAAGTAAGCTTGATGAAGCTTAGTAAGTCCATAGGTTTAAAAGTAATGCTTACCACACATAATATTTCCAAACAATAACAAAACATTTTCTAAAGTTCCCTGCCATTCACAACCATTGTTAAAATACTTCTCATAGTTGAGCTCAACATTAACAACTACTCAATCTTTTCCATTTGATTCACTCATTTTATATTACTTTCTATCAAATTAGGAAACGTCTTACGAATTTGAGTACGTCGTTGCTCAGTGCCACGTTTCACAACTCAGTATGGTTAATACCATACCTACATTTCACAACTCAGTATGGTTGATACCATACCTACATTTCATATCTCAGTATGGATGATACCATACCTACATTTCACAACTCAGTATGGATAATACCATACCTACATTTCATAACTCAGTATGGATGATACCATACCTACATTTCACATTTGCCATGGATTAACCATGGTCTTATCCGTCAATTCATCACATGTCACGACACTAACGCATTACTCAATTCTGCGTTTTCCTAATTTGAATTCTGCCATTTATTCTTTCATTTTATCATATTTTCCACAATCCCACAGCAAATTCACATTTACAGCACATTATATCATTCAATCTTTCACAAATAAACATATAAATTCAACCATATGAACTTACCCGGCTGATTTGTAGAAGATTTTGAAATTTAGGGACTACTCTGCAACTTTTTCTTTTCCTCTTTCTTCTTTGGTTTCTTGATCTATAATGTAAAATATTTTCACTCATTAGCATATATTTCATTTCCATTTCACTTCACAAATTATGCTCTTCAAATTTCGAAATTGCACTTTTACCCCAAAATTTATAGTTTTACAATTTAGTCCTGCTCAATTCAGCCATCAATTGAACTAATTTTCTCAATTAACACTTTATTTTATCATTACAAACTATTTCACAACCTTTTATATTCTGAATTTCAACAGCAACCTCTAAGTCACAACTTTTTCACAATTAGGTCCTAAATATCATTTCCTATCAAAATCACTTAATAAAACCACCTTAATATGAAATTATAATTTAATTTTCATAATAATTCATCATAAACTTCCATTATTCAGCCAAGGTAACTTTTAATTTTACCCACCAAATCAAAAACTAATGAATTCTATAAGTGGATCTAGTTGTAAAAGTCATAAAAACATAAAATTATCAAGAAAAGCAAAATCAAACTCACATGATGTAAAGATATGAATAACCAGCTTTCTCCAGAACTCCTATGGTGTTTTGGCTGAGATAATGTGAAGATATCTCTAAGGTTTTCTATTTTATCTTTATTATACATGTTAAAATTATTAAATTTCCAATTTTGCCCTTATTTCCTTATCTTTGTGATGATTTTCTTCCCTTGACGTCCAGCCTTTTCACCTTTAGGTTAATTGCCCTATAAATCCTCTTTCTTTTAACACTTGAGCTATTTAATTCTTCTAGCAATTTTGCACTTGTTACAATTTAATCCTTTTATTTAATTGACTACCCAAACATTTAAATTTCTCAACCAAACTTTAATACTAACTTAATAACACTCCATAAATATTTCTAAAAATATTTATGGCTCGATTCAAATTCAAGGTCTTGATACCTCGTTTTGACCTATTTGACCTAATAAATTCTTTTAATTCATCAAATTCACCAATCCACAAATTCTTCGAATTCTCACTTGACTCATAAATATTAATTTACTATCTTATTCAATCTTACCTGTCGGATTTAGTGATCTCATATCACCATTTCGACACCTTTAAAAATTAAGTAACATAACTCTCCTCCTTAAAAATTTCGTCCTCGAAATTTGTTACTGAAAATAGATTTGGATCTGTGATCTCATTGACTCTCTGTTTCCCAAGTTGCTTCCTCCATACCATGTCGATGCCATAATACTTTGACCAATGGTATCTTTTTATTCCTCAATTCTTTAACTTCACGAGCCAAAATCTTCATTGGTTCTTCCGAATAAGTCATATCTGGTTGAAGCTCAATTTCGAGATGAGAAATTACGTGTGAAGGATCGACCTATACCGCTGAACATAGACACATGAAACACATTGTGGATCTTCTCAAGTTCGGAGGTAAAGCCAACCGATAAGCTACAGGACCAACCCTTTCCACAATTTCATACTACCTATAAATCTAGGACTCAATTTTCCTTTTACGCCAAACCGTAACACCTTCTTCCATGGTGAAACTTTTAAAAATACTCGATCACCTTGCATATTCTATGTCTCTTCGTTTCAAATCTGCATATGACTTCGACGATCCAAGCGACTTTTAGACTATCTCGAATAACTTGGACTTTCTCTTGGTTTCGAATCAAATCAACCCCAACTATTTTGATTCACTTAATTCGCACCAACACAATGGAGTCTTGCATTTCCTACCATAAAGAGCCTCAAACGGTGCCATTTTTATACTAGACCGATAACTATTATTGTAAGCAAACTCAATAAAGGTAAATACCTTTCCCAACTGTCACCAAACTCAGTATACAACATCTTAACATATCTTCTAGAATTTGAATCACTCGCTCTGACTGTCCATCTGTTTGAGGATGAAACGCTGTACTAAAATTTAATTTGGTACCTAAAGCTTCTTGTAGTTTGTTCCAAAATCTCGAAGTAAACCTCGGATCCGATGCGAGATGATAGATCTGGAACTCCATGTAGTCTCACAATCTCGACACATACAATTCGCTAACTTCTCAAGTGAAAAATGCATTTCGATTGGAATAAAGTGTGCTGACTTTGTCAATCTATCAACAATCACCCATATCGAATCTTTCTTTCTTGGAGTCATAGGCAATCCTGACACAAAATCCATTGTAACACGCTCCCACTTCCATTCAGGAATCATAATGGGTTGTAGTAAACCCGTTGGCACTTGATGCTCGCTTTAACTTGCTGACAAATCAAACATTTTGCAACAAATTTTGAAATTTCTCTTTTCATACCAGGCCACCAATATATCTTTTTCAAATCACCATACATTTTCGTACTGCCCGGGTGAATAGAATACATACTATTATGTGCTTCAGAAAGAATGTTATTCTTCAAATCAGAATTGTTTGGAACGCAAATTTTGTTATGATAACGCAACATACCTTCATCATCAATGCTGAACTCTGAATCTAAATTATCTCGAACCATTTGTCGTTTAAATACCAATTTCGGGTCTTCATTCTGCAGTTTCTGAATTTGTTGAAGAAACATGGGTTTCACTTTCAATTCTGCTAATACAACACCTTCTTCACTAAGAGCCAAATGAGCATTCATTAACCGAAGTGCAAACAATGATGACTTTCGACTAAGTGCATCAGCAACTACATTAGCTTTTCCTGGATGGTAGTCAATAACCAAATCATAATCTTTCAGCAACTCTAACCATCGCCTCTGTCTTAAGTTCAGTTCCTTCTGAGTCATTAAGTATTTCAGACTTTTGTGATCTGTATAGATATAACACTTCTCACCATATAAATAGTGTCTCCAAATTTTTAAAGCAAAAACAATTGCAGCTAATTCAAGATCATGTGTAGGGTAATTCTTTTCATGTGGTTTTAATTGCCGTGAAGCATAAGCCACTACCTTTCCATTGCATTAACACACAACCCAAACCATTTAAAGATGCATCACTGTACACAATATACGGTATACCTGATTCTGGTTGAGTCAAAACTGGAGCTTCTGTTAACATTTTCTTTAATTGCTCAAAGCTCTGTTGACATTCATCAGACCACACAAACTCAACATTCTTTTGTAATAAACGAGTCATTGGTGAAGCAATCATGGAAAAATTCTTTACAAAGCGGCGATAATACCTGCTAGTCCCGAAAACTTCGCACTTGATTTACATTCTTGGTGTTTTCCAATTCACCTTCTTTGAAACTTTACTTGGATCCACACGAATTCCTTCAGCTGACACAATGTGACCCAGAAATCCAACTTCGTGAAGCCAAAACTCACATTTACTAAATTTTGCATACAACTGCTTTTCTCTCAAAGTCTGTAATACAATTCTCAAGTGTTGTGTATGCTCGGATTCTGTCTTTGAATAGACCAATATGTCATCAATAAATACCACCACAAATCTATCCAAATAAGGCTGAAAAATCCGATTCATTAAATCCATAAATGCAGCAGGGGCATTTGTCAAACCAAAAGGCATTACCAGAAATTCGTAGTGACCATACCGAGTTCGAAAAGCAGTCTTTGGCACATCACACTCTTTAACCTTTAGTTGATAATACCCAGATCTAAGGTCTATCTTTGAGAACACTGCAGCACCTTTCAATTGATCAAATAAATCATCGATACGAGGTAATGGATATTTATTTTTAATTGTTACCTTGTTCAGCTGTCTATAATCAATACACAATCGCAACGAGCCATCTTTCTTTTTCACAAATAAAACAGGTGCGCCCCACGGTGATGTACTCGGTCTAATGAACCCCTTATCCAATAACTCTTGCAATTGCGTCTTCAACTCCTTTAACTCAGCTGGTGCCATTCTATACGGTGCTATTGATATCGGATTGCATGCGAAATTACATCAATTACAATTCAACCTCACGATCCGGGGTAAACCGGTAATTCCTCGAAACACATCAGTAAACTCATTAACAACTGGCAGTTGTTCCATCTTCATTTCAGAACCCCGAGTATCAAGAATGTAAGCTAAAAATGCTTCATTACCCTTTCGAATCAATTTTTGAGCTGCAATGGCTGAAATAGTTCTGACATCATTCTTTTGATCTCCAAACTCAGCTGAAACTATTTCTCCTGTTTGACATTTTAAATCAACCCGTTTTTCTCTACAATTCACTATGGCATCATGTTTAATCAACCAATCCATGCCAAGAATAACATCAAATTCTCGGAAAGGTAACAACATTAAATCGTGAGAGAATTCACACACCTTGTATTTTCGGTGGACACTTCCGACATATTAAATTAACTAACACACTTTGCCCTAACGGACTAGTGACTTGCATATCAAAGTCAATGGACTCAACATCATTTTCTTTTCGACACTAATGCGGTGCAAATATATGAATGCGTAGATCCGGGATCAATTAAAGTATACAGAATCATTAAAAGATGGAAAATACCACTATCACATCCGGAGCGAAGCTTCTTCTCTTGCCCGAATAGCATATGTACGTGCAGTGCCCTTGTTTCGATCAGACTCTGATATCTCTCATTCGAACGAGCGGTCTCAAGAACACTACTTTGACCCAACGTCTACTTTTCGAGGAGTATTTGTTTGCTTCTCGCCTTGTTCTTTACTTCCTTTTAATGACCGAGGACAATCCGAATAAAATGATCAGTTCCACCACATCTATAACAAGCTCGGTTCTTCCCAACATTCCCCAATATGAAATCTACCACAATTCTTGCATCTAGGTCTCGGAATATTTTGTACACTACCAAGATTAAGCTGCTGGTTTATTAATCACTCCGACATCTCTTTGAGTTGTTTTACTTTTATACGATCGTTAGAATTGTAACAGATCGACTAGAATCATCTCGAACTTTTTAGCGGAAAAGTCGAAGTTGGTCTAGAAAAACTTCTTTTATATACTTCTTTGCCTTTTTCGTCTCTTTGTATCTTTCATTATACACTTCTTCCATCTTTTGAGCTCGATCGAGATGAACCACAAATTCTCGAATCTCTGTGCCTCCAATCATCATTCGATTTCATCATTAAGCCCTTCTTCAAATCTAATGCACATTTCTTCCTCGATCGGTACAACATCCCGAGTATACCTCTTGAGATACACAAATTCTCTTTCATATTCAGCCATTGTTTTGTTCCTTGTCGAAGATCAAGGAATTCCTCTTCTTTTATCTAAATATCTCCTTCCACATACTTTTTCTAAACTCATTTTGGAAGAATTCCCGGTAAGTTTCCTGCAGTACCCTTGCCTCAATGGTTTCCCACCAATTATACGCTTCTTCTTTCAAGAATGAAATCGCACACCTCAAATAGTCTTAGGAGAACACATCATCATTTAAAAACTCTTTCCAAGCTTTTTAACCAATACTCGCTTTAACTAGATCATCGTCCGATCTTCCTCTAAATTCTTCACTCGAACTTTCCGAGTTTCTCAATCGGTGTTCTTTGCTAGATTCATCTATTAAAGGAGGAGCAACTGGGGTTGTGGCGGTGGTACAGAGAGGGAGGAGGAGGTTGTGGTGCTGACTTCTTCCTTGCATTGTTTCACTAAACCACCGATTCATTACCCGTAAATCAAATTTTAAGTTCTTCTTCTCTCATCAAAGAAATCGAACATTATTACTTGTTCCTGCTCAGAAGTTTGTACTCTACTATTAACTTCCTCTTCATGATCAGCACCCTCAGGTCTATCGACATCTTTACAATCTATAACAAAAATTAATAGTTAGATCGGATCATTCACATCCCACTATCACAGATTTATATGGCATGTATTTCTAAACATTTTATACATCACACTCGTTCCGAGAATCGTCTAAACCAAAGCTCTGATACCAATAAATGTAACACCCCTTACCCGAGACCGTTGCCGGAATCGAGCACGTGGCATTACTAAACTTAACTACTAATTCGGCATAAAATTTAAAACTGTCCATCTGCGTCATAGTCACTAAAATATTTATATCTGGAGCTACGGAACTCCAAATTAAGATCCGTTAATCTTTCCTGAAACTAGACTCATATATCTTTTCACTATAATTTTTCCAGAATTTTTCATGTGGAAAATTAGTACAGTTTATTCATTAAAGTTTCCCCTGTTTCACTGTTTGACTGTTCTGACCTCTCTTCACTACGAATCAAATTACTCTTCATACAGAATTCATATGACCTTTTTATTTACTTGATTTGAAAATAGACTCATTCAGGATTCCATTCATATAAATCATATCCCATAATTATTTTTGTACAATTTTTAATGATTTTTCAAAGGTAGAACAGGGGACCACGAATTCGTTCAGAACCAGTTTCACTAAAATTTAAATATCTCTTAATTTCCATTTCTTTTGCTTACTCTATTTCTTTTATATGAAAATAGACTCAAAGAGCTTTCAATTAATATCTCATTAACTTTCTAATTCCATTTCTTCTAATTTTGGTGATTTTTCAAAATCACGTTACTGCTGTAATTCAAAAACTGTTTCATTACAAAATATTACTAACTAGTTTATAACATCTTTACTCCATCCCATTTAAACTCTATACATGCCATATAAATCTTTAAGCATAAAACAAAAGCTACGGAATTGATCTGGATAGTGAGCTTTCTTGTGATGATCCGATCTACCACTTCTCTTTAATTCAATCTACATAAAAATATCAAACACACACAAGTAAGCTTGATGAAGCTTAGTAAGTCCATAGGTTTAAAAGTAATGCTTACCACACATAATATTTCCAAACAATAACAAAACATTTTCTAAAGTTCCCTGCCATTCACAACCATTGTTAAAATACTTCTCATAGTTGAGCTCAACATTAACAACTACTCAATCTTTTCCATTTGATTCACTCATTTTATATTACTTTTTATCAAATTAGGAAACGTCTTACGAATTTGAGTACGTCGTTGCTCAGTGCCACGTTTCACAACTCAGTATGGTTAATACCATACCTACATTTCACAACTCAGTATGGTTGATACCATACCTACATTTCATATCTCAAGTATGGATGATACCATACCTACATTTCACAACTCAGTATGGATAATACCATACCTACATTTCATAACTCAAGATGGATGATACCATACCTACATTTCACATTTGCCATGGATTAACCATGGTCTTATCCGTCAATTCATCACATGTCACGACACTAACGCATTACTCAATTCTGCGTTTTCCTAATTTGAATTACCGCCATTTATTCTTTCATTTTATCATATTTTCCACAATCCCACAGCAAATTCACATTTACAGCACATTATATCATTCAATCTTTCACAAATAAACATATAAATTCAACCATATGAACTTACCCGGTGATTTGTAGAAGATTTTGAAATTTAGGGACTACTCGCAACTTTTTCTTTTCCTCTTTCTTCTTTGGTTTCTTGATCTATAATGTAAAATATTTTCACTCATTAGCATATATTTCATTTCCATTTCACTTCACAAATTATGCTCTTCAAATTTCGAAATTGCACTTTTACCCCAAAATTTATAGTTTTTACAATTTAGTCCCTGCTCAATTCAGCCATCAATTGAACTAATTTTTCTCAATTAACACTTTATTTTATCATTACAAACTATTTCACAACCTTTTATATTCTGAATTTCAACAGCAACCTCTAAGTCACAACTTTTTCACAATTAGGTCCTAAATATCATTTCCTATCAAAATCACTTAATAAAACCACCTTAATATGAAATTATAATTTAATTTTCATAATAATTCATCATAAACTTCCATTATTCAGCCAGGGTAACTTTTAATTTTACCCACCAAATCAAAAACTAATGAATTCTATAAGTGGATCTAGTTGTAAAAGTCATAAAAACATAAAAATTATCAAGAAAAAGCAAAAATCAAACTCACATGATGTAAAGATATGAATAACCAGCTTTCTCCAGAACTCCTATGGTGTTTTGGCTGAGATAATGTGAAGATATCTCTAAGGTTTTCTATTTTATCTTTATTATACATGTTAAAATTATTAAATTTCCAATTTTGCCCTTATTTCCCTTATCTTTGTGATGATTTTCTTCCCCTTGACGTCCAGCCTTTTCACCTTTAGGTTAATTGCCCTATAAATCCTCTTTCTTTTAACACTTGAGCTATTTAATTCTTCTAGCAATTTTGCACTTGTTACAATTTAATCCTTTTATTTAATTGACTACCCAAACATTTAAATTTCTCAACCAAACTTTAATACTAACTTAATAACACTCCATAAATATTTCTAAAAATATTTATGGCTCGATTCAAATTCAAGGTCTTGATACCTCGTTTTGACCTATTTGACCTAATAAATTCTTTTAATTCATCAAATTCACCAATCCACAAATTCTTCGAATTCTCACTTGACTCATAAATATTAATTTACTATCTTATTCAATCTTACCTGTCGGATTTAGTGATCTCATATCACCATTTCCGACACCACTGAAAATTAGGCCGTTACAACAAACTTGGTGGAGGGGGTCAACGCTGTGTTGTTGAAAACACGACATCTACCGATTTCATCTGTCTTCTCGGCTACATTCTACAGGTTGGCAACCTTGATGCCAAGAATGGGTGAACAACAAGTCAACCAGATGGATGCGGGACACGTGTTTGTGGAAGATGTCAGGGATGCATTGATTGCAAACCACCGGATTGCGAGGTCGATGACTGTAAAAATATATTCAAGACAAATGGAAACTTTTCGAGTTATGGAGTCTATCGGTCGTCGACCCGGTTTGCCACCTAGGTCTTATGGAGTCAATCTTCGGAACAGACAGTGCGAATGCAGGAGGTTCCAAACACTTCATTATCCGTGTGCACATGTTGTGGCAGCGTGTGCTAAAGCGAACCTTAGTGTTGAACATTTTGTCAATGATGTGTACACGCTAGAGCGTACATTGCGTGTCTGGGAAAATGAGTTCCCTGTCCTGCCCGACCTGTCTACATGGGGGTGCCTCGGACGACTTTTGAGCTTGTCCTTGACAGAGCGCTACGCAGGAATCTGAGAGGTCAGTCGTAATCATCCAGAATCTGTAATGAAATGGAATTTAGAGAGAAATTCAGCAGTAAGTACTGTGGAATATGCAGTTAGGTGGTCATAATCGAAGTAAATGCCCGCAGCGAAACTATCATGTTGGACAATCATCGCGAGCGACAGGGAATTGAGCTTATTCAGAGTAACATGTTTTGTATTCTGATTTTTGGTGATTTTTGTGGAAGATTAACATGTATGGATTTTTATGAATATAGTAATCTATGGATTTGTATGCAAAATAAATTTCATTCGTACCACAAACTAAGTTAATCTACAATCGAACAATTAATATAACATACATTGCCAATTCAAATCTAATCAATATAACCAATACACATCGTTAATTTTAAAAAACCTAATCGAACTCACTTAAATACCAATTCGTACCATTTAACATTTTTGAATAGCAAAATTAACTAATCATAGTGACCATATACATGACCAAAAATCAAAATGAAATATTCCATCGCGTGGTCAAATCTTGTTACGAAATGTTGCAGCTCCAAATAATCAAATTAAATTTATACAAATAAATTACAAACATTATAATAATTACAAATACAAAATACAATAAAATCAAAACCACAAGAAACACCTAAAACTGATGGTTCGATGGTGTAGTCCTTGGTGTGTACTTCTGTGGTGCTCGACGTTCACGTCGTGGGTGCCCGCGACGTCCAACATCCTCTTCAGTCTCCGGTGGGGGTCCGGGTAGGGGTCCGGGTGGAGGTGTGCTAAACATGGCAGAAAAATCATATGGCTCGAAGGGTGTAGATGAACTCGAGCGAAGCGGTTCTCGATGCGATGGATACGACTCGGGAGGCTGATGTCCGCAGTGGATCTGGCCGAAAGTCTTTATCTTGCGGTGTACGATCCAAATATATCAACCTCGTACTGGTATCCACCTCCTAACGAGCCCGACACATATGGATAATATGAATGTGCCTCCGAATGTGAATGTAATTGCTCGGGCTCGCCCCGATTACGCTCGGGATTAGAATCGCAGACTACCTCACCTCCATATCGGCCATTGGCTCGTATGCCGATGTCATTTGCTGTGCGGGGACTACTGATCGGCGCCTCCGAGTAAATATGGCTTCCCACACTAGAGTACCATTATATGTACTCTAATGGAGGTTGAAGACGGAAGCCATATCATCGTCTGTGGTATTCGAGAAACGCGAGCATTCCACACCGCAATAAATCCACGGTGCCTAACCCCAAATCGCGATCCTGCTCTCCTCTCTTAGTTTTGCAATGAACCTCTCCCACTTGGCATGGCGGATCCGGATATATTGGGCGCAACCAAATTGGCACAAAGACTTTCGGTCCCGTGATACCACTCGACTATATTGAAGCAGAGAATTGGTGCGTTTGTGCACCACATATCTGATGAATATACGAGGTAGGGGTATAACGGTGCAATTTTCGGTCTACGGTATAGCATCCATATAAAGCGCATGATTAAAAACATTGTTAAAATTAAACACGGTGTGCGTAAAATATAAAACTACTACATAACCAATATTGGAATCGCTTACCCTTCCCGGCATGTTGTTCAATCATAAGTCGGTATATCGGGACACCATCGACCTCCGATACCCGGATAAATACTCCACCTACAAAAAATAAATTTCAAGTCAATAATATCAATATTAAGAAATTTTTAATTAATGACAAGTTATATTTTATCACCTGTTTACTAGCGGATATACGTATGGTTGGTGGGTAATTGGTGCCAAGAATGGCATCCGATACAGAGCCCATGACTGCAATAGTGTTAGACATCCGCCTATATCTCATGTACTTGGATCGTAAATCGACAAAGCTCACGGTACAATATCGCAAGGGCTAGCAACTATCACGAGTGAGTATTGCTCATATCAGCTAATAGGGGTAGGTTCTGAATATGAACCCTATTATTATTTGCGGTGGGCATCAAGTACACCCCTTATGAGCGTGCATAATGTACGCTCGACTAGCGCACATCAACTCTATTTGCGATGGGATCGGTGATACTTGTTCATATCTCGCTCTCAGCCATGTCAATTTCAACTCTGTAAAATTTTTTCCATCATCGCCGTACGAGTTCCTTAGTAGGCTCTGACAAAGCGTATGTGGGTCAGCTATCGCACTGAAGCCCGTAACGGGTCTCCCGTCAATTGGGAGCCTAAGTCGCAATGCAACATCCTCTAGAGTGGTGTGCACTCTCCACACGGGAAATGGAAAGTGTGGGTCTCCGGGCGCCAACGCTCGACTAGTGCGAATATGATATCATACCGCAAGTCAAACGTCCGGATCAGTGCTGCTAACCCAAATCCAGCTTGCTCAATATACGGCATCAATCGTTCATCCGGGATTCCTTAAGCCATTCACCGGCCCTTAATACATGACGAGTCTGACGGTGTTAAATCATAAAAAATTAGATATGATTAATAACATAATTTATTATGTTGCTATTTTGTTAATACAACTGCGATAAATAAATAACAATACATTACCATTTTATTAGCGTCGGATATGTGAGGAACTTTACTAATCAATGAAGCCATTTACATCTCAAATAAATTTTTACCTACATAAAAATAATAAATCTATATTAAATTAGTGACAAATAACATACCTTAAATAATCATATTCACACATAATAATAATATTAACTAAAATAATATTTACGGTTTCTTAAAAATAATATTATATTAACATAGCTAAAGTAATAATAATAATTTTAGAATTCCTTAATAATAATATTACGATATCGTATACCTCTTTCTAATAAAATCGTTGATTATCACATAATAATTTAGTCAATAATTATTATATAATACGAGCATTTGTTCGTTTTATTTTATATATTACGAGCCACATTCATTTTATTATAATAATTATATATTACGAGCATTTGTTCGTGTTATTTTATATTATTTTAGTACATAATGATTCAAATATAGGGTTTTACTATTTATTTTATATAAATTTAGTAAAACCTTCTTATTTTGGCACTATGTTAGTTCAGTATTTCTAAGTGTTCAAATTCTATAACTTTCAATAAAATACTATTAGATTTAGTAAAACCACTTATTTTGACTATTTACTTGTATTTTCCTTTTCTCATAATACTAACAATAATTATAATATATATTATTTTTATATTTTATTATTTTATATTATTTATTTTAATACATAATGTTTCAAACATGTATTATTTTAATGTTCTTTTATGCTAACAATAATTATAATATTTCTTTACTAAAATAATAATATAATACTAAATAAAATAACATTTACCATTTTTACTAACAATAATACTACACTAATAATAATAGTAACAATTTTATATATATACTAACTATAAATTAATCATTAAGGATTAACTAATAACCATATACTACCTAAAATAATGTTAGAGTTAAAACTAACATATTAATATATATATATATATATATTTATTTATATATATATATATATATATATATTTTTTTTATATATATATATATACTTTACTAACTAACCAAAATATTTATTTATTTAAAATTTCTAACTATAACTTACTAACTAACTAAATTAATTACTACTTAACCTACTAATCCTAACTAACAATACTTATTCTTATAATATAAACTACTAAACTAAACTAAACTTAAAATAACTAACAACAAATAAGTAATAAAAAAATTAATATATAATAAAATAAAATAATAACATCAAAAACAACACAAACAATTTTTAAAAAAATACCTAAATTTCACTAAAATTTTTTTCCTCCCCCGTGATCTCCTCCCTTTCTTCTTCTTCCTCCCTATTTCTTCTTCCTTTCCTTTCTTCTTTCTCTTTCTCTTTTCGGCGCCACCACCTCCTTCCTCTTCTTCTTCTTCTTCTTCTTCTTCTTCTTCTTCTTCTTCTTCTTCTTCTCTTCTTCTTTCTTCTTTATTGAATTCATTGTTGCTTCAAGTTTCGGGGGGGACCATTTTAAGGTCCCCATGAGCAGAACATGCCAAAGAAGCATGCAGTGTCACTTATAGGAGGCCATTGTCCAGAACTGGTGTGCTTTGTGGCGAGCCATTGGTCATTGTTCTCTGCAGTTCTTCTCAACAAGACTATTTTCTTCACTTGTTTGCTCACGTTTTCTTCATCTTTCTTCTTTGTTTCTTTGCAGTGCGGTGGTGGTGCCGCCTATGGGAGTGGCGTGACCACCACGGCCATACCATTTCAAGTAAATAATTAGGATGGCATACCATTTTGGTTCTTTTTTTTTTTCATACCATTTCTGTAAAAAACCCAATGGATTAATTATGCTGTTATTTTGATTAGTTGAATGAAACTATTATTTTAAATTAAAAAGGTACTGACGACTGTGGAAAAGAAAAGGTGATACAGTAGTCTTTGTATTGCAAATCAAATCTGCAAATTCGTTTATATAATTATATTATAGATAATTTTGGTTGTTGATATGCAAATTGGTTGGGTTAAATTGATTGTCATTCAAGGTGAGAAATGTGGTTTAAAAATAATATATTTTTGTTCACACGAGCAGAAACATGAGCGTGTCTCTCATTTGTGTGTGACACATGGACGTGTAACTTGGTCGTGTGACCCCTGCACCTTAATTATACAAGTCAGTATGCTCACACGGCCTAGCACTCTGGCGTGTGGCTTGGTCGTGTGACCCAAGTCAGAGAGTACCCAAATTTGGACACGGGTTGAGACATGGCCGTGTGCCCTACCTTGAATAACCACACTCTTGACCGTGTGAGACACACGGCCTGGCCACACGAGTGTGTGTTCTGAACCCTAGAAAAATTTTATAATTTTTAGAAAAATTCTTTGAGTGCGCCGATTAGTCCCAACTTATTTCTAATGTGTATTTTGGACCTCGAAGGCTTGAATAAGATATTTTATGATTGATTTTGATTGATTTCTAATATAAATGATAAATGAAATGAATTGTCATTAATTCATCTCAAATTTCAGTATTACTCTGTAATCCTATTCTAACGATAAATATGAGTTAAGGATATTACAAATATACTAGTTTATATACTTGTATGTTATGTGGGTTAATTGTGTATATTAAGTCAATTTATGTTTTACTTTTTAGTAAAAATTGTATTAACTGTTTCAATATTTCAGTAATAATTGAATAGGAAATCTAAAAATATTATATTAAAAAATTAAAATTTAAAAACTTGATAATAACGTATGTAATAAAAAAATATAAACACTCCGAATATGATATGTTGTAATAAGAAAAGGAATGTGAAAACGTTAAAAAGTGATTGGACCCAACCTTATCTTTTCATAGCAGCAATCATTGACTAAGTTTTTGTTTAAAATAAATATATTTATTCATTTATAAAAAAGAATTTGTTAAAACTTTTAAAATCGTCCATATTTAAAAATACATGATTAAATGGTACTGTTTTTATTGGCCGGGCATTGTAAAACGGTTAATATCTTCCTTACGTATAACTTTACTTTTAATCTCGAATTTTATTTTTATTGATCAAAATTTATTTTTTAATAAATTTTAATTAGATTTTAAATTTTATTAAGGGATAAGTTTTAGGTAATTCATCTAACTAATAAAATGATAGGTCGAGTTTCATGTGTTTTCTAATATTCATGTAGTGAACTTAAAAACCGTTGTCACATTATGTTATTGTGAGATGAGTGATTGCTAAGTGGAGGGAATATATGGTTATAGAGGTTCGGTAATGGTGATGGCCTGAATGGTGGTGATGGCTTTGGTGAGTGGAGTTTGGTTGAGATGTCTTTCGGGTTATAATTTTGTTTGTGGATGGTTGGGGAGGTAGCCGAATAGCAATGAAAGCAGGGTTTAGGGTATGTTTGGTTCACTGTAATAGAATAGGACTGTAATTGAGTAGAGCTGTAACTAAATAGAACTGTAATTAGTAATTTAACTGTTTGATTGAATGGAATGAAATACAACTATAATAGTATTGTTGTGTTTGGTTGAATAGAATGATGTTGTAATAACATAAGGAAAAAACTAAAATGACTAGAATACCCTTAGTAAATTTTTTTTTATGTATATGATTATTGTTATTAAATTTCAATAAAATTATTATTAAAATAATAAATAATTTAACCATATTTTAACATAATTATTATTAAATATAATTTAATAAGATAATATACAATTTAATAAAATTTTAATATAATTATTATATGAATTAAAATTTATAATTATTATTATGTTTTTATCTTTTATGTTGTTTGTATTTTAATTATTTTCCCTGCCCTTCTTTAACTATGTATCAATTGAATTGTAATTTAATTAGTATTCATATTGCTACAAGAGTAGTTAGCACGTTTGGTTATTTGTAATGGAATAGAACGTAATTGAATAGAGGTGTAATGGAATAGAGATGTAATGGAATAGAAATTGTAATAAGTAATTATTTGTTTGGTTGAATGGAATATAATAAATTGTAATAGAATTCTTGTGTTTGGTTGAATGGAATGATGTTGTAATAGCATAATGAAAAGAACTAAAATGACCGAATACCCTTAGCGATTTTTGTTAGGTAGATGATTATTGTTATTGTTATTAAATTTTAATAAGATTATTATTGAAAATAATTTAATAAAAATAATAAATAATTTAATCATATTTTAACATAATTATTATTAAATATAATTTAATAAAATATAATTTAATAACATACTTAATATAATTATTATTTTATGAATTAAAAATCAAAATATATAATACTATAAAATATATATATAATCTACTTTATTATTTTTAAACTGCAATACATATTTAATGTACTAAAATATATTCTTGAAACAAATAATTTAACTATTCTACAATAAAAATAATTAAATATTAAAAGTAATAAATAACTTGAGAATTATATTTCATATATTAGCAAAAGTTATATTATTTCATTAGTTTATATGTCATAATACATATGTTTTAAAATCTAAAATCAATTGAAGCGTATCCGGTTCAGGTTTGGTTCAATTCAATTTCTAAATAGTTAAATATATTTGGTTTGATTCAATTTTTCAATTCATAAGTTTAGAAGCTGCAATTATTTGAACTAACCCAAATATATTAGTGAAAAAAAAAACTTTAAGAAAATACTTTTTTTTTATAAAAATTTTTATTTGTTATCTGTAGTCTTTAGTTTCAGTTCAATTTCTAGAAAACCAGAATACTGCACATGAACCATAAGCTTTTATTTTTCCTAGAACTGAACCGTTATGACCTTATAAAAAGGGAACCAATAATCTAATTTTCCCAATGCATCCCACAAATTCAGTCAGATATAGAGTGAGATGCTAAGATTAGCACTACACAAGAAAAATCAGTTGAAAAGCCAGTGGCCCAAGGAAAAGACATCTCTGGCCACTTAATTGCAACAATCATCAAAACAACACGAGTAAAATAACCTTGTTATGCTCTTCATACATATTATGGAGAAAACTTCTATGTTTAAAGTCCACATCTATATAAATGAGAACACCATACACACTCCCTCTAGTTCTGTAAAAAAAGACACTAAGGTATTTTGTTCAGTTGTGTCATAGGGGTTCCTTTTGATGAAAAGGAGATCATAGTTATTCATTTGTTAGTTACTTCCTACTCAAGCAATGGTGAATCAGTGAAATGTAGCTTATTAATGAACTTAATGGCTTCTTTTATCTCAATCACAATGTTTTTGTTGATCATTTTTCCTTCCGTTATTCAATAATTTGATGATCTTTTTAGAAAAGAGCTTTTCTTTTGCTTATATATCTCTCTATATATATATATATATATCAGGCTGGACAAGAATCCTTCAGATCCATCACCAGATCTTACTACAGAGGAGCAGCAGGAGCTCTTCTTGTCTATGATATAACCAGGTGAGATATCAATTATCTTTGGCTTCTATGTTATAACGGCCTGAAATAGATTAGAAGAAATGAACGCTCCAACAGCTTGCGTCTTGCCTGTTGTAGCTTTTGCTTCGAGATTTTTCACCAGTTCTTGTACATTTGAAGGGTCTTGTACTGAACTGCAAGTTGTAAACTTGATCAGGAGAGAGACATTTAATCATCTAGCTAGCTGGTTGGAGGATGCTCGACAGCATGCGGATCCGAACATGGCAGTCATGGTCATCGGAAACAAATGTGATCTTTCTCAACGGAGGGCTGTTAGCAAAGAAGAGGGTGAACAGTTTGCAAAGGATTATGGACTTTCATTCTTGGAAACTTCTGCAAGGACATCTCAAAATGCTGAAGAGGTAAGTGTTATCCTTGGAGGTCTCCCAATATAATATCATATTGTTTTTATATTAGTAAAAGTACTATGGAGGTAATTTGCATTTTGCCTCATTTATAAAAAAAAATTAACAAATTAATCTGTACATTAAATCGAAGAGTAAATCGATCATTTTTATTAAAAATTTCTCTATTTGTACTATTAAAAATTAGAATGATTGACATAATAACCAGACAAAGGCACGTGAAAGTCACATATACTTCATGCTATGTATAAAAATCACATGGTACTTTTACCATTATTTTTGTTACTTTTGATGAATGATCAAATGGTAATATCGTATTGTCTTGTAGGCATTCATAATGACTGCTGCAAAGATCCTTCAGAACATTCAAGAAGGAATTTTTGATCCATCCAATGAGGTAAATTATCGATGTTGTTCTGATTTTTAGTTTTTTATGTGATCTTTTAAAGACCCTCAAAATCTTAGAAAAACTTAAACCCTGTGCCGGACACATTATTCCCATACTCTCACCTAAGTCCAAGTAGGCCTTACTCCGTAAACAGTGTCAGCTTCTCGTGTATCTTACTGAAATGACTGATGAACTAAATGCAGTCATGCGGCATCAAGATCGGCTACGGACGTGGTCAAGGTACATTGGGTACAAGTGGAACCGTAGGTCAGACAGGCGGCTGTTGCGGTTAGCAGGCAAAAAGAATATATGTGCCTGTTTTTGATCCTTCAATTCATTACTACATCAGATTGCTTTGATTCATATATTCTTAATGGTGTTCTTGAACTATAGCAAGCACACTGAATGTACAAAACTGTCCTATTTTTTTTCTTTGTACCGAACTCGAATCAAAATATTCATATTTGCCTAAATTTAATTCGAGCTATTTGTATATTAATTATTGTTATCCGAGGGTAACTAATTGATGCATGAAATAGAAAAGAATTCAACCAAGACTTGTTTCTTTAGTGAGACATTAATCATATCGAAAATACAAGGATAGAGTTGTTCTACATTGGTGTAAATCCAGATTAAAACTTGAACGACTACAAAAGTTCGATGGACCTAAGCTAAGAGCAAGTATTCGTTCGAGAAAAATCGGGTATCAGAGGCTCACACTATTTCCAAAACCCTCTGATGAGAAACATAAAGTAATTGAATAATAAATAGAGAAATACCTACATAATATGACTCGTCGTGCCAACCTAGCGCATTTAGACCTTGATTACTAAACCCGAGAAAATATCTGCAAATGCAATTAGAAGAAAGCTTCAGGAATCAATACAAGAGAAAACAAATAAAATTGTTGGTTACTTGCTTATCAAGCAATACTCACCCCTGAAAGAACATCTTTAGAGAGTCTTGGTTTGCCTTGAGATGTATCGACTGCAACTGGTTTTTTCTGTGGAAATTGGCAGATCACCTTCTTCTGGCTAACAAGCAGCTCGGAGCTCATTCCAGACTCCTCTTGCAGCTTTTGCTTCTGCAGAAAGTCAAACACAAAGGAATCAAACATGCATGCAAAATCATGTATTCGGTTTTGTTCGAGGCAATTACAAGAGTAAACTAAGCACATGAAATTCAGCCAAGAAACTATGAAGCATCAAGTAGATTTGGATTTACATCGATCACAATCAATGAGTTATATCGAAAAAGTAGTTGTTTACCTTCTTCATTCGCTCTTCAATTGAACTTAGCTTACGAGATTGGTCAACTTTTGAAAGATAGAAATCACGCTCCCTCTTGGCAGCAGAGATTTCTAAAGCCAACTTCTGCTCCCTAATTGCACTCTTCTAAGCTATATGAGAAAAGAAATCAACTCAGACACAATCAATATAAACATTACACATATTTAATTATATATAGCATCAAAATCATTGCAAAACAGAAATATAAACCAATGAGTTACCAATTTCTTCAGTAAGATCATCCCATTTGAATTTACTCAAGTATTTGATATTCCAAATGTCATAATAGAACGATGACCTCTTCCTCCCACCTAATCACAGTGAAAAGACCAAAATCGTAAGGACGCACAATATCATCACAAAATGCTAATACAAAAGGTAAAAGAATCACAGAAGCCCTGTATTAGGAATCAGAATGCAATTCGCTCCCTTTACTCAAAAAATTGGCAAATTAGTCATTGCACATTAGATCAAAGAGCAAATTTAAATTTTCTGATATGTGTATATATCTGACACAAGCACATTTAAATTTTCTTTTTAAAGTTTATCAATATATTTGAAGGATTCTTGGAGGGTCATATCCCCATTCCATATATGAAAGAGTTAGACATGGGTGTAGAACACGGGTATTTCAAGCAAAACGAAGAGTCTGACGGACATAGATAGAGATTATAAAAAAGAAACAAAATATAACATTTTTTTTCCATACCAATTTGTTCACCGTTTAACATATTAGCAACTCTCTTTGCAATCCCTTTTCTAGCAAATTCAACCCACCTAGAGAAAAAAAAAACCAATGAACTCATTGTTAAAGCATAAAAAACCTTAAAAATTCACAATAAACTATGGTTAGCTAAGCTATACAATGACATACCCTTCAGAAAATTCTTGTTCTTGAACCTTAGAAAGTCTAGGGCGTTTACCTTTTACTTGGGGTTGATGGCCTGCATCAATAAAACTAATAAAAACCCAATCCTTTTTCAAATATAATAACTAAAGAAGAACAAAAAGAAGCCATTTTTGAGGTGTGAATTTCACTGATATTAACTCACCGGAAGGAGTGAGATAACTCCGCTTGCAGTTTTTCAATATACTTCAAAGCCTCTGGCGACAATTCCCCGGAAACCCTCGGCCTAATCTTCTCAAATTCTTGAAAGCCATCACTTTGACTCGCTCTCTCCTCCTTTTTCTCCTCAAAAACCTTTCCCGGCCGCTGCCTAATAGCTTCCTCTGTCTCCCCCGCCACCTCCTCGCCCGGTGCTGCTCTTTCCAGATTCCTCATCAGTGAAACCCTATACTCCGCGTTCCACAACGTATACCTAAAGAGAAAAAAAAGGTTTTTCTTTAAAAAAATGCAATAAATTATGAAGTATTACAGTTTTTATGAGGTCGAAAATAAAATAAGTTACCCAGTGATGATGGAAGAGAATAGAAGGCGGTGAAGAGGAGGGGTGGAGACAGAAACCGAAACGGAGAAGTGATCAGATGGAAGAATCCCTAGCATAGGGATTTCGGGGAGGGGGAATTGATTTGGGGAAAAAAGAAATTAGGTTCTGGGAATAAAACAATTAAAAATCAAATAAGGAAAAAAAAGCCATTACCTGAAATATGAAAACAGAAGGAGAGAAAGTTAGAGATCTGTGGGAGAAGATGAAGAAGGATATCTGAAATATGACAAGAGAGTTTGAGGGAAGAAATTGTGTAGAGAATTTGACGGCAGATGAAGGAGAAGATGAAGGAGGGCAAAATTTGGAAAATGAGAAAAAATGAGCCGAACGTAATAGCTATGCAGGTGTGTGGGCAATGAATGGCTATTACAGCCTTTACCTGTAATAGAGCCTGAATGGAATCAGGCTGTAATAGGATTACAGCCAACCAAACGTTGGTTTGGTGGTGGGCCCACCGAATTGGGGGGAATGTATTCCTATTCCCCCCAACCAAACATGCTGTAAGAGAATGTGAATTGTCTAGATTGTAAAAAAACATGAATTGTATAAATTGTCTAGATTGGTGTGGTAATGGTGTGTGGGCTGTGGTCAGGCTGTCACATTACTGTGCTTTGGAATTAATGGCATAAAATGGATTAATTATGCTGTTATTTTGGTTAGTTGAATGAAACTATTATTTTAAATTAAAAAGGTATTGACGACTGTGGAAAAAAAAAAGGTGATAGAGTAGTCTTTGTACTGCAAATCAAATCTGCAAATTCGTTTATATAAGTATATTATAGGTAATTTTCTTAATATTTGATTTAATGGAGTTCAGTAGTGAAAAGATTTGTATGAATTATGAAATAACATTGTCAATTTTAACAAATTTATTATTGACTCTAAACACTTTTGTTTGAAATGAATTAAAATAATACTCTAAACTTAAAATAATTTAAATTCAATTAAAAACCTTAAAATTAACTTAATTTTTAAAATATAAATTAACTAAATTAAGGGATCAAACATTTTTGGTGTGGGATTATTTCCCAAAATATGTTATCTTTGTGAAAGTGGTTGGATAGGCTATTAATAAGGATTGAAACTCAAGAATTTTGTTTCTAATTTTAGACGGTAACTTTTCAAACTCTAAATAATTAAGAAACAAAACGTGTGGGTCCTTTCCTCGTCTTTTTCCATAGCAGCCTTCTGAAAGTCATTGCCGTGAAGCTTTTTCTAAGAGCGAAACTTACTTTTCGTACTGCTTTCCTCATATTTTCCTAGAAAAGTATTTCCATTATTGTATCAATGGCTTTCGCACCTGTTTCCTTGGTGTTGTAGGTGATTCAAGAGCAGGCATAGAAAACACTTCGGAGTGGCTCTTTTCTAGCAGTTTGGCATCATGTATCAAGAGCTTCATTTCTGATCTTCATCTCCCATCCAACAAGTTAGTATATTGATTGAATCTCACCTTTTATTCTTCTTTCAAACCTCTTAAACTGCAACACACTGTAATTTTATTTTCATGCTTGCGGTTACTTATGTTGCCATATTCAGGATGAGTGTCGTTTTCTTCTTCATATATGTGGAAAATCGTAAAATATGTAACTAAAATGATGAGTTGTTGAGGTTGATTCTGAATGTTTTTTAGTACTTTTATAATTTCAAAATAACTATATTTTTAAAAATAAACTCATGTATTTTATAAAATTTTCATTTTCTAATTTTTCATATTTTAGATTTTTTAAATTTTATGATTTTTATTTCAAGTGTACAATGAATCTGAACAACTATTAGTTTAAATTCGTTTTGAAATGTATTTTTCTACTAATGATAATTTATACAGTAAAATAACTTTTCTTAAAACAAATAAATTTCATTTTTGAAATAAATTAAAATTTTATTACTTAAATTATTTATAATCATTTTAAAATATGAAATTTATATTAAATTCATTACTTAATTAAGAAAAAAATTAAAATGATTTATAATCAATTTTTATGACATGCCCCACCATTCTATTGATTGTCCAACCTACAGTGATTACCAATATGAAGAAAATTTTAAGAATCAAGTACGTAAAATTACCAAATTTAAATACTTTCGTATATATTAATATTTTAATTTAAAAATAAATCTATTTATTCATTTATAAAAAAATTAGTTAAAATTCATCGGTATTTCAGCTTTCAGCAGTGGTTTCCTTTGTGTTGTAGGTGAAAGTAAGTTTAGGCGAGTGACAGGCAGCTTCATAAAACCCTTTGGAGTGGCTCTCTTCTATCAGTTCCCCATCATATTATCAGCAACATCTTTTGCTGGCTTTCCCCATTTGTGGTCATCATCACCCATACAACAAGTTAGTCAGAAAAGGTATTTATTGAATTTCACCTTTTTTTTATTGTTCTTTCAAGTCTCATAAACTGCAACAAACTTGGTTCCTTTTCATGCTTGCAATGACATATATTGCTTTTTGCTCCATGCTCATTAACTATATATGTTGCCCACTTCAAGGTATTTATTGAATTTCACCTTTTTTTTTGCTCCATGCTCATTATATCTTATATCTGAAGACATGTGTTAGAATATAGGAAAATCAAGACTCTATAACAGGGCTCACTAACTACAACTTGATACAAATTGTTTATTATTTGTGTTCTAACTTGGTACAACTACAGTTCATGTGCCTCCAAGATCCCATTAGGCACATTTTACTGTAGAAGAGTAAAAGAAGAAAAATTATCCTAGCATTGGAAGTTGGAACTGAGATTAGGATTTGCTTTCTAAAGTATAATTTACAAATTTGTAATCTCTTATTTCGGAGCTTAATAACAGTATGTAGAAATTTTAGCATGTTAATATACTATGAAAATGACACTGAAACAACAACAGCTGTTATTGCATTAAAATCAAGTAAAACATTTAGAATTCCTTATGGTATTTTATTTGGATTGACTCTAGATATCTATTTTCTATTAATTTCATTTCATCATTTGTGTGGGAAAATTTCTTGATTACATCTTTATAACTTGTGAAATTTCTTGTGGAATCTGTTAAAAAGATCATGTTATTTTTTAGCCGTGGTCAGATACATACAGCTGACTATGCATTATTATTTAGTTTCTAACATATTACATGTTATGCAGTACTCTTAACTTACAGCCATGGAATTTGCTCTGAATACGATCGATAAACACTGGGACAATAACAGAAGCATTAATCAGCATATGAATGACCTGAGAAGGAAAGTAACGGAATTGAATGGTATGAAGGAAGATACTGATGCTAGAATGAGCGCAGAGCTGCTGCCAAGAAAGAAACTCAAGAGGGAAGTCCTGATATGGTTGGAAAATGTCGAAAGAATCAATGGTGAAGTACAAAGCCTTGACGGACAAATCGGTGGAAGCAGTCGTTTTACACGTGGATTTCGTGCAGACGAAGTGTTAAAGAGGACAAGAGTAGTTGAGGACCTTATTCAACAAGGCAAATTTGAGGAAGGTTTGGTGGTTGACAATCCTCAATGGATTGGACAGGTTTTGTCGACAACAAGATTATCAGGTGAAGGTACAAAGGCCTGTATGGAAGAGATTTGGAAGTGCTTGATGGATGATGAAGTTGGAAAGATTGGAGTTTGGGGGATGGGTGGTGTGGGGAAAACAAGCATCATGAAACTTATAAACAATCAACTCTTACAAGAGAGGCAGAAGTTCGATATTGTGATTTGGATCACTGCATCCAAGGAGATGAGTATTGCTAAGCTACAGAAGGACATTGCAAGTCAAATTAAAGTAACTTTTTGTGGTGACGATTGTGAAACAAGAAGGGCAGGGATGCTGTTTGAAACATTGTCTCGGAAGAGTAGATTTGTGGTGATCTTAGACGATATATGGGAAGAGGTTTCCTTTGAGAATGTGGGAATTCCTGAGCCATCTACTGGGAGTAAATTAGTCTTGACAACGAGATCTTTAGATGTATGTCGAAAAATGAGTTGTAGAGCAATTAGAGTGAAGCCTTTAGTGGAAGAAGAGTCGTGGAAGTTGTTCTCGGAGGTGGGTCGGGATATTCTAAATGTTCCAGGGGTGGAACCAATTGCAAAAAAGATTGCGAAGCGTTGTGCGGGTTTGCCCTTGGGAGTAATTACTGTAGCTTCTTGCATGAAGGGCATTGATGACCTTTCTGAATGGAGGAACGCACTAAAGGAATTAAGTGAACACAAACAAAGTGTTAATGGATTGGAAGAAGAGGTGTTCCAGCAGTTGCGATTTAGTTATGATCGTTTGAAGGATCCAAAACTTCAACATTGTTTCCTCAGTTGTGCATTATATCCTGAAGATTGGGAAATTGAGGAGAGAGAGCTTGTTCGACTTTGGATTGCAGAAGGGCTTGTGGAAGAAATGGATAGCAGGCAGGCAGAGTTTGACAGGGGTCGTGCAATAATGAATAGACTCGTAAACAATTGTTTGTTAGAAGTTTTTTCTGAAAAAAAAGATGAAAGACGTGTAAAGATGCATGATCTTGTAAGGGACATGGCATTACATATCACAAGTGCAAAACCTCGATTTTTTGTAAAAGCAGGAATGGGATTAAGGGGGCCACCAAATGTGCAAGAATGGAGTGAGGATTTGGAGAAGGTTTCATTGATGAGGAACTGGGAGTTGGAAGTCCTGTATCCCTTGGAAATGTCACCACCAAAGTGTCCGATGCTCACAACATTGTTGCTGTCTGATTCTGGTATACAGAGTATTCCGAAAGGTTTCTTCAGCCATATGGATGGACTGAAGGTTCTTAATCTTTCTCGGAATTTAATTGAGAGTCTCCCAAATTCCGTATCAAATTTGAAGAATCTCACGGCGTTATTGCTTGCTAATTGTTATCGTTTAGAGTATGTGCCATCATTGTCAAATCTTCGAGCTTTAAAGGAATTGGATCTTGGAGGAACAGCTATCAAGGAAGTCCCTCATGGAATGCAAAACTTGTCGAGCCTCAAGTGCCTAAATCTAAAGTGTAAAACTGGAAACATACATGAGATCCCGAATGGAATATTCCCCAGACCTTCTTGCCTTCAAGAATTGAATGTTGGTAAAGCGTTCATAAGTGGAAAAGAGGTTGGTGAGTTGAAGAAATTGGAAACCTTTGAAGGGCGGTTTTACGACCTTCACAGCTTCAACATGTACGTCCAAGCTTTTCATGGTCGAGAAGAGCCTCGTCAATACATCATCATTGTGGGTGAAAGAGGATGGCATAAGAGAATTTTTCCATCAAAAACGATTGTATTACGGGTTGGTAGTGTCTATCCCAATCAGATTATGCTTCCACGTCACATTGAGCAATTGATTGTCTGTGATTCCTCTTTCGAGTCTCATGAAGAAGAATACCCGATTTTCTCCAGGTTTTTACTAACTTCACTTCGCAATTTTCCCTCTCTTAAAATTCTTGAAATAAGTAATGTAAAATATACGAAAAGGTTCTTCTCTCCAAACTGTGTGCCGCCAAATTTAGAAGAGCTTAAGGTTTCGAAATGCAACCAACTGGAGGAAATAATAGCATCAGAGGAAAGAGGAAGGGTTACCATGGAATTTTGTCTTCCACGATTGAAGAAAATGTCATTGACAATTTTACCTGAATTGAAGAGCATTTGCAGCGTTGATGCAGTAATGATTTGTGAATCTCTTGAATGGGTTGAGGTAATGTCTTGTCCGAAATTAAAAAGGATGTTCTCTCCAAACTGTGTGCCGCCAAATTTAGAAAAGCTTGAGGTTTGGGAATGTAACCAACTGGAGGAAATAATAGCATCAGAGGAAAGAGGAAGGGTTACCATGGAATTTTGTTTTCCACGATTGAAGAAAATGTCTTTGGCAAATTTACCTGAATTGAAGAGCATTTGCAGCGTTGATGCAGTAATGATTTGTGAATCTCTTGAATGGGTTGTGGTAATGTATTGTCCGAAATTAAAAAGGATGTTCTCTCCAAACTGTGTGGCGCCAAATTTAGAAGAGCTTATGGTTTGGAAATGTGACCAACTGGAGGAAATAATAGCATCAGAGGAAAGAGGAAGGGTTACCATGGAATTTTGTCTTCCACGATTGAAAAAAATGTCATTGACAAATTTACCTGAATTGAAGAGCATTTGCAGTGTTGATGCAGTAATGATTTATGAATCTCTTGAATGGCTTGATGTAATGTCTTGTCCGAAATTAAAAAGGATGTTCTCTCCAAACTGTGTGCCGCCAAATTTAGAAAAGCTTGAGGTTTGGGAATGTAACCAACTGGAGGAAATAATAGCATCAGAGGAAAGAGGAAGGGTTACCATGAAATTTTGTCTTCCACGATTAAAGGAAATGTCTTTGAGAAATTTACCTGAATTGAAGAGCATTTGCAGCGTTGATGCAGTAATGATTTGTGAATCTCTTGAATGGGTTGAGGTAATGTCTTGTCCGAAATTAAGAAGGATGCCTATTAAACTTCCCCAAGTTGAGCCATCTTCACCACTTGCTATTACTCTAGAGGTAAAGGAGTTGTACGAATCAATAGAATGGGCTGATACTGATTTCAAGTATTATTTTGCTGAATTTTGATTTTTATGAAGATTTGTATTTGTAATCCAACCAAACAGACTTAAATAAAGTTTTGCTTTTCCATTCTCTAGTTTTTGGTTGAGAAGAGTGAATATCAAAATACCCATACATACATACAATAATATCGACTTTGAGAAGGATAAAAAAATCGGAACCTCAGGTGATATTATGAATAAAATAAAGAGAGGATGGAATCCAAAATCTGATTCATCAATTGATACACTATATTTTGCCCCATTCATAAATTGTAACATAATGGTATAATTAAAACATAATAATGTCATGATATAAACCTTTAAATGCACATAGTCAATAGTTTTTTTTTTAATGAAAATGATGAACACTTCGATAATAGGAGAGATCTGGATGAAACCCTTAAAAACACTTAATTAATTTTTTCATTATGGTACTTATACTTTTCTTTAACTTAAATTGGTACTTAAAGTTACATTCTTGTTAATCAATTTAGTCTTAGAATGTGCTATGTAGCACTTATTATAATTGGAAAATTTAATGTGACATTCTTGTGTATTTAAAAAATAGATTTATAGATTTAAAAAAATTCTAAAATGAAATAAAATTTTAAAATTCAAAAATAATTTATCAAATAAAAATTTATTTAAAAATTTTAGTAAGCTATCATTTGACTTTGAGTAGAGATGTCAATGAGTTAGGTCCAACAAAAAATTTAGGCCCATTTGCTAGGCCCGGGCCCGGCCTAAAAAATGGGTTTAAAAGTTTGTCCAATCTCAATCTAGATAAAAATACTAAAATTTAGGACCGGCCCGGCCCACCCATATTTTTTATATAATCCTTTTTCAATATAATACATTAAAAATATTAAAATAATAAAATAAATATTTTCCAATAAATTAAAAATAAATTAAAAATATGTATACTTAAATAACACTAATATAAATGTAACTTAACAAGCAAATGTGAAGAATAGTAAGAAAATTAATAATAAAATAAGAGTTATATAATATACAAATAATAACAAAAAAATAGTAATAATGTAATTGTGAAATGGTAGTAAAATAGTAAAAAAAACAAATAAAAGCAAGAAAATAATAGAAAAACAACAAAAATAACATTTCTTTTTTAATTTTCATATTCGAGCTAGGTCGGGCTCGAGTTAAGAAAGCCTTACCTAAGGCTCGAACCATTTTCTAAACCCATTTTTTGAACTTATATTTTTATTCAAAATTTTTTACTTTTTCGAACTGGGCTTAACAACCTGATCCATAGATAGGTTAACATTAATTACCGTTGGCCTAATAGCATTTTCAAGTTTTATATTCAAATCTCAAAATACCATTAGTCCCATTGGCATTATTTTCAACCTTTACTTTCACCATCCATCTTATTATCATCATCATCATTTTATATATTTTTATCAATTAAAAGCGAAACAATAGATAAAAAATCAAAACTTAAAATAATTCAAATTTAATAAAATAATCTAAAATTAACTCTATTGATATAGTGATGCAACAAAGAGGAGATATGAGAGAGAAACTGGTGGTGATTATGGAGGCCGTTTTACCCAGTTAAAGTGAAAAGTCAGAGGCTACAGCGACTAAGAGTGAGAGAGAATGTAGACAAATTGTTGAGGTTAAGTTAACAGATTATAGGTTTGTATGCTTGGAGAGTCGATCAATAATGAATTCGGGGAAGGTAGAGTAGAAATTAATATGATAAAAATTCTGATAAGGTCATTAAAACAAGATGAGTAAAGACGCTCAGTAATTTTTTTTCCTTCCCCAACTGGATTCTATTCTTTTATTTATTTATTCTCACAACACAATAATTTTGATTTTCAAATTTTTTTGACTAAAGCATCAATCTACATTTGATAATTTTGAATCGAAGTGGTAAGCCTATTTATTTATGGTTCTAAGAGCAATAGTTCTAGTGGTCGGCTCGCTTCTTTCAAACTATTTCTCATTATTAAAAAGAGTACTTGAAGATAAAATACGAGCTTATTTTATAGCGGTAGTAATTAATCATTGTTGTTTTAAGGTCAATCTATTTATCATTTAAATATATAAAAGTTAAATATATTAATAATATAGAATAATATATAAATAAAATATGTGTTATATATATATATATATATATAACTAATTATATACTTATACTTAAATATGTTATATACCTAATGTAATATTTTCATATTCTCGGAAGTGGTGTAATGGCCTAAATTCAAGGTTATTGGAACAATAGTTTCAGTAACCATAAATCCGATTTAAAGAGAAATTTATTTCAAAATATTTGAATGAATATTTATATGATAGGAAAATCATATTAAAATATCGATAGAAAAATTTTACCGATTTAGTGGTTAGTTAGAAAAAGGAATTATTGAAGGAATTGGGTAAAAACAAGGTATCGAGACCTTGATCTCATAAAATTGAGTAGGAAATATTTTTATAAATATTTATAAAATGTTAGTAATGTGGTATTAAAATTTCGTTAGAAAATTTTAACGTTTGGGTAGGTAATTAAATGAAAATGACTAAATTGAAAAGGGTGTAAAAGTTACTAGAAGGATTAAATAGCTCAATTGTCAAATGAGGAGGGATCTAAAGAGAAAATAAGCCCAAAGGAGATATTTTGGGCAGCAAAAGCTGAGAAAAATCAGGAGAATTACTGAAATAAGGGCAAAATGGGAAAATAATAAAATTTACTAAATAAAAGTAGGACTAAATTGGGATATCTAGAAATATCTTCATTTTTCTTCATTCTCATCAGCCAAAAACACCATAGGAGGGTTTTCTAAGCTGGTATTTCATAATTTTTGTACCAAGTAAGTTAATCCTTGCCTATTTCTTGTAATTTTGTATTTTTAAGACTTACAACTACGTCCTACTATTAAATTCATTAGTCTTTGATTTCATGGATGAAATTGAAAGTCACCATGGTTGAGTGCTGTAAGTTTATGATGAAATAGAATGAAATTGAAGCTTTAATTTTTTTATGAGATGATTTTATTAGGTAATTTCAATAGAAATTGATTTTTAGGACCTAATTGTGAAAATATTTGGAATTAAAGTTTATTACTGAAATTCTGATTCCTAAAGTTTATAAAGTACTTTAAAGTGATAGAATAAAGTGTTAATTGAGAAAAATCAGCTCAATTGAGAGGCTAATTGAATAGGGACGAAATTATTATTTATTAAAAGCTTAGAGGAAAAATGGTAATAAACAACTTGCACTAAAACAGTTTTGAACAGCAATAGTAGACTAATTTTGAAAAATCACCATAAACTGTAGAAATCAAATTAGAAGATGAAAAAATATGAAATTAAATCTTATTAAGTCTAGTTTTTCATAGAAGAAAGCAGTGTAAGCAATGAATTTGTAAATCATGAGATATAATGAATTTTGTGAGACAAGGTTAGAATAAATTTGTGTTCCCTGTTCTGACTTTGAAAAATCATAAAAAATTGAATAAAAATAATTATGGGATTAAATTTATATTTTAGAATCCTTAATGAGTCTATTTTCAACATAAATAAACGAAAATATCATCTAAATCTTGTATGAGCAGATAATTAATTTTTAGTGAAGAATGGTCGAACTACCGGACAACAGAATAGGTGTGACTTTAAAGAATAATCTGTACATATTGGCTAAACAAAAAATTCTTAAAATTTTATGGTAAGAAGATATGTGAGTCTGGTTTTAGGGAAAATTAGTAGATCCTAATTTGGAGTTCTGTAACTCAAAATAAAAATAATTTAGTGACTATAACTCAAGTAGATAGCTTTGAATGAACTATAAATAATAATAGAATTATATAGAATGCTACATGTGAACATGAAATGTATTGAATTGATGATTGAATTTATGTATTTAGATCCGGAAAACTCAAATATGAAGCTAGATCAAGGAAAGGAAAAAGTTTCGGATTAGTAGATTTTATATACGAACTAGTATCGAGGTAAGTTCGTGTAACTTGAATTATATTCTTAAATGCTTGAAATGTATGTTATTGATGTGAATATAATTTGAATGTTCATTGTATGAAAATTGATGAAAGATTGATATATTTGATAATAAGGGGAAGAAATCCCGGTTGAATGAAAGAAAAATTCGATGGATCTCTGAAAAGGAATTGACGGTAAAAAGGATCTAGCCTGGACGGGTGATCCTATCCTAATATAGCCCTCCCGAAGAATATGTGGAAAATGGATTTAGTCCAGATAGGTAATCCGAATTAGGGTCTGAATTCAGCCTGGACTGGTAATTTAGATCCAAGCTCATTGGAGTAATTTTCGTTGCAGAGGATTTAGCTTGGACTGGTAATCCCGAAAATACTCTATGAGTTTATATTAGAGGATTTAGCTTTGGTGGTAATCCAAGCTGTAAGGATGAAGTTCGCGGGAGTGTGCTTTCTGAAATGAAAATGTGCGTAAATGAATATGAATTGACGGACCCGGATTTATACACTAAAGTGTACACCTAAAAATCCATCAAAATTTCGAGAAATTCAACGGGATAAATATGAAAAAAATAACAAGGAAATGGAAATCATGGTATTTATGAGCTCATCAATCATGGTATATATTATTGATATATGGAAATTATTGGACTAACTTGAATGTTGAGTTTGTGCATGTTAGCGTAATAATGCATTGAATGGATATATGAATGTTTATTGCATTGTAATGAAAATATTAGGTAAGTATAATTCTTGTTACATGGGCTTACTAAGCACAAAGTGCTTACCCTGTTTCCTTTTCACCTGTTTTGTAGTGTTAAAAGCTCGGAGGTCGGATTCAGTCGGAGACACATCACACTATCAACCCCAAGATTTCGGTATATGTAACACCCTTAACCTGTATCTGTCGCCGGAGTAGGGTCACAAGGTATTACCGAACACCAGTGCAGATTCTAACATTCACACGAGTCATTTTCAAATATATATATAGCATATAGTTAATTAAATATTAAACACACCTTCTTGATCATATTATACATAAGGATCATACCTCAAAATTCACCCGAAACTATACCATGTATATCATCATATTTTCAAACCAATAAACATGCCACAAAGCTATACAATATATACATGCTTTACAAAACACTTAACTCGAATCATATGCACATCATCTCAATAATATTCAAATACCTAACATAAATTAAACACTTTGCCTCATAATTCTGTGCATGCTTATACACGGCTTAATGTCCATAAGCAAATATGGCATTAACAACATCCATATTATAATCAAGCATATTTCATTAAACATTAAAATCTTATGCGCATTTGACTAAATCGAAATGAAACATTTAAGCATGATCATGTACACACTTTCCCATTCATTCCATGCTCTATTCGCTATCAATTTACCATATAAAATTATACCCATTTTATGTACTACTCAAATACCAAAATTAACAATATATAAACATGCTTATAACATACTCATGTAATCAAACCAAATCATCCTATTTTATAACCAAATGCATACTTAGACATAGAAATTTTCACTAATAAATAACCGAATTAATGTGGCCCTACTACTATTAATTTGTCTATCACATTATACACATAAATAAGATCTAACCTTAAACTAGCCAAATTGACCATCAAATATCAAGACATATATATCGGAACTCTCATAATTCAAGATATAAAAACATAAATTATAATCCTACAAGAACATATATATGTCTTGACCGAACATGCCTACCCAAACTTATTCAACAATCACTCATCTCAGCTTCCAAAACTCAACTTGTGACTTTTAAGATTTCCTCATAACAAATCATATTTATGTATACATTTATGCTTATAAAGAACTCACATGGCAACCATACTTATAATCCAAATATGATAAACACACATAATATGATTAAGAAACATAATGCATTGAGACAATTGACATTAAGAGTAAGCCATTTTCGCATGGCTATAATATATACAAGGACAAAATTCATAGCTCAAAACATAGTCTAGCCTATACATGCCTTTAATCCAAAATCCAAACTTTTAAGATTACCAAAATAAGTCGATAGTGTGGATTACTTCAATGACGATTCCCAGAGCTCATAGCTGGATCAAAATCTATAAAACAGAGCAACAATCACACAGAGTAAGCTAACTTAGCTTAGTAAGCCTTAAGCAAATATAATCATTTAACCAAAAAATTAAACATTATAAACCAATCTTTTGATAACCTTAATATAATTTCTTAGCACAATTGTTCCATCATGGCGAATACCACCATCCTTACGAAGTAATTTAATTATCACTTATCAATTCCATATTATCGATATGTTTCCTTGTACAATGATTAAATAAATACCAAGTACATACTTACCACTTATAAGCGATTATACACATATAATAATATCCTTTAATCTTCACATGTATACAATTATAATATCTATATAGTATCGTTTTGTCCACATCTATAAAGCCGAATATACAAAAACACATTTTTAATTCACTAGCTCAATATACATTACATGTATATTACCCTTTTGGCCAAATTTACATGACACATTCATGTTCACATCCAAATCAACTTTCAATATAACATACACATCATTTATAAGGCCGAATACCCTTAATAGAATTTTACGAATATACCTCAATTGTATCACAAACCATTAGCATCAATCGTAATATATGAATTTACCTTATCCCGTACAACCAATAGGCTTTCATGTACCTGAACAATTAGCTCACAATTAGCTCATTTATTGTACTCAAAATTTCACATCTATAATGATCCATTGAAACACATAGATATGAATAATCATCGGCATAAAGCCTGAAACACACGCACTGGCACTAAGCCTGCTGGACCCGAGGTCTGATATTCAATCACCGGTAATAAGCCTGCTAGGCACAAAGCCGATTTATTTCACCGGTACAAGGCCTGCTAGGCAATAAGCCCAATATAGTTCACCGGCACAAGGCCTGCTAGGCTTGAAGCCTGAATATTGATATTATTAAACCATCTCATACACATTACATATTATCAATATCACATGTATCACACATAATTCATATCACTTTAACATATCAAACTCAATTTCATTTAGCTACATTTCATTATTAAATCACCTATCACATTCGGCTTTGGCCAAATTCATATTTATAAATTCAAAATTCAGCATGTAATCAAGGTTATAACCGATATTAACGGTATTAAATTACTTATAGACTTACCTCGAATTCGGTTTATCGGAATGAAATCGGCTACTCGTTTTCTTTCGCTTTCCCGCGATCTAAATCCGTTTTCCTCTGTTCTTGATCTAAACATATTCAGAATTAACCTTTTTATTCACTAGTTCATTCAATTCAATCCAAAGGCACACATTTAGGGTTATTTGTAATTTAGCCCTCACATTTGCATATTTTATCAATTTAGTACATTTCTCTCAAAACATCAAATTCACAAAAATCCATTCACACCCATGCATAGCCGAACTTCTCTAGGGACTATATAAGTCCAAATATTTCATCAAATTCACAAATTAGTCCTCCAAAATAATATTTTCTCAATTTAGCCCTATTTAGCTAAATTTAACACAACTTCAAGAACAAAACATGTTCATCAAGCTTAGATCTTCCATTTAACAACATAAAACATCACAAAACTCCACATATCAACAATGGCATCTCACACAAACATTACCAATTCATCAAATTTAGACATAGGTTTTAAAGCTCTCAAAGCAACGATTACAAAAACGTAGAAATTATCAAAAACGGAATAAAATCTAACCTTGAATTTAAGCTTGCATGTGCCGAAGATATAAAGCTTCAAAGCTTTCTTTTTCTTTCATGTAGTTTCGTCAAGAGCAGAGATGAAATAATGCCACTTTCTTATGTTTCTTTTATCATAAAATAAACATAACTTATTAAATGAATTTAATATAACTTTTAACTTATAAAACCATAATATTTATACATATATAAAAACACATATATATAATTATGTACATATTTCATTACCCATGCAGTCCACTAACCAAAATAGTGGCTAATTTTCCACATAAGTCCTCACTTTTAAAAAGCAACAACACTTTAATACCTTGAAAAATAGTAAGCAACTTTCACGCTTAATGCAATTTCATCCTTTTGTCAAATTACACACACAGACGAACAAATTAACTTATGAAAATTTACCACATGCTTAGTCACATATTTACGGCATAGAATATAATATTAAAATATTGTACAAACTCGAATTTGTGGTCCCGAAACCACTATTTCGACTAGGTATAAACCAGACTGTTACAGTATATAAAGAAACTTTATTTTGGAAATCAATGGCATGTATAAGCTAATAAAGTAGACGTTAATATGAAATGAATGTAAGGTCAGCCATTGGTATGGCTAACAAATCTTGGTTTTGATATGTGTTGAGGTTATCTTATAAGTATGCATGAATCTATTTTGAAAATATGTTAAATTGGATTGGTTGATGTGGATTGGTCTCAGTTTAAAATTTGCAGGGAAGGCTAGATATCTATAAAGGGCCTATATTGAGTAAAAAAAATTCGTAAACTCCGATAATGCTTCGTACCCTATTCTGACAACAAATATGGGTAGGGGGTGTTACATTTATTGGTATCAGAGCTACGATTTGCTGGTTCTCGGATTAGCTATATATGCCATTTAAATTATTATTGATAGTGTGATATCTCCTGACCATTTAAATTTTGTTTTTCTTATAGTAATGTCATCCGATCGAGCTCAATCCGAGGAAGCTGGGAGTCATGCTTTGGCTTCAGTACAAAGAGAAAAAACTAGAAATAGAAGGCCCGGCACAGAAGGTAGGGGAGGAGGCAAAAATAACCTTCTTTCAAATGATGAATGAATGGTTTACTCAGTACATAATAACTAACCTCAGAGTGCGACAAACTCAAGCTCTCCTTCTTGCTCCTCCACCGATTCAGAAATTCTACGAGTGCAGTCTTGAATCATCGTAAAAAGAAAGCTCAGTTGATAAAATTGAAAATATGGGGCCAAAGAATTTGACGATGAGTTGATGATGATCCGAAGGCTGAATTTTAGTTAGAGAATACTACTCGGGTTTTGAAGGATTTATCTTGTACACCAAAAAAGTGTTTGAAATGTGCAATATCATTGCTAAAAGATCTGACTTACCATTGGTGGAATACTAAAGCTTCAGTTATTTCGAAAGAAGAAAATACATGGGAATTCTTCGGTGAGTTCAAAAGAAATATATCATCAGAGAATCAGAAAATAAAAGAATTTCTTGAGCTGAAACAGGGTAATAGATCAGTATCTGAGTATGAAAGGGAATTTTTTTGATTGAGTAAATATGCTCGAGAATGGGTACAGTTAGAAGCGAAAATGTGCAAACGATTCGAAAAAAGGTTGAATGAAGACATTAAGCTACTGATCGAAACTCTTGAAATTCGAGAGTTTGCTACATTGGCAGAGAGAGCTTATAAAGTAGAAGAATTAAGCAAAGAGAAGAAGCAGGCTGAGAGGGAAGCTCTAATTTTTAGTAAAAGACCAATGGGAAAATCCTAGTTTTCTGCTCCAAAGAAATTGAAGAAGTATCAAGATCGTTCTACCTCAGCCACTGGGTATTCGGGCAGAGAGCGACGTTCTCAATGCAATAATCCAAGACCTTCTACTCCATTAGTGACCAGTGTTGGCAGTGTTGGTACCCCTAAGCCGAGATGCCAGTATTGTAATAAAGCTCATTTTATTGAATACCGATTTAAGAGCGGGGCTTATTACCGATGTAGTTCTTTTGACCATTTCCTTAGAGATTGTCCAGAAAAGGGTGAAAAAGAAGCTGAATATATATCAAAGCCGAGTAATCCAGTTTCGAGGGGTAGACTATCTCGACCATCCGGTAATCTCAGTGGTATCCGAGGAGCTACAAAAGATACTGCAAGCAGGACTGAGACACGAGCACCTGCTAAGACATATGCCATCCGTGCTGGAGAAGATGCCTTAGCACTCGATGTTATTACTAGTACATTTTCTTTACTTGACATTGATATTACTGCATTAATTGATCCTGGTTCTACTCATTCATATATATGTATAAAGCTTGCATGTGTTAAAGATTTATCTATTGAACCTATTAAATTTGTGGTTATAGTCTCAAACCCCGTGGGCCAATTCATTGTCAGAATAGGGTACGAGACATTATCGGAGTTTACGAATTTTTTTACTCAATATAGCCCCTTTATAGATATCTAGCCTTCTAATCGCTGCAAAACAGTCTAGTTTTAATATTTATAAAAGAGTGATCGAACCTGTAGAATGACTATGACAACGATAGAGGCAAGCGCACCTATCAAACAGTAGTATAGCTCAGGCAAGAATATCTTATCGAACCCAAGGAACCTAAAAGTACTACTACTCACTTTTTTTCTATTATGTAGCCTAAAATATGGAGTGATTGGTTTATTAATCTAAAACAAATGAAATACTTAAACTTAAATGCAAAGACAAAAGAACAAAACTTTGGGAAAAAAACTTTGAAGAAAACTCAATTGAGAAAGACGATATCTTCGGGAAGAATCCACCTATGACTTCACTTATTATCTACCTTTCAATTCATATGATTTCTGTTACTTAGCTTGATCCGTGAGACTTCCTAAATTATGTTAAACCTTCTCTCGAAGCGAATAACATCTAACCTTAGGTTAATTAGTGGAACTCTCGTTCTCTTATAATAACCCCTTAAGAAAGCAGTAAATCGATCAATGGACTCCCATATTAGGTTTTACCCTAATTCGGTAAAATCTCGTAACCCTATCTCTAGGCGTCCGATCAACTCTGCTTAATTATGCTAGATCTACTCTTAAGCAGGGTCTATTCCTCCTCCACCTAAGCACATTAGATAAATTTAAGCAATATAATTAAGAACAAACCAAGTATTATCATATAAATCGAAAGAACTAAATAATAAAATCCATCATAGGTTTCATCCCCTTCAGGTATCTGAGGGGTTTAGTTCATGATTAAACAAGATAACATCTCAAGAGAAAAGATAAAATAAAACATAGGAAATCCTTAAAACCCTCTGAAGGAATTGAAGAGGAGATCCTCCGTCTTGAGTAGAACTCTGACTCTTCGAGATGGATCAATTGGCTATCTTCGAGACAATTCCTAAACGAGTAAAGCTCTGGCAGAAAACTCTGCTAAAACCTCACCCATTGAATTGCTACCTTGGATTGTTTATATAGACGTTTGGGATGTTTTACTTGGCTCCTAAGTACTCGTAATTCGGGTATAATTCATCCTAGGTGTTTGAGTAGACTTAGGATTACATTTCTTGGGCTCCAAGCATCCTATTCCAAGTGAAATTGCTCTTTCCCGCGACAGGGGCACGACCTTGACACGCCCGTATAAATCGTGGTCTAGCCCGTGTCTCTATTCTGTTATTTTAGGCACGGTTTTGAGATGCCCGTGCGATATATGGGTAGAGGCCGTGCTTCGGGTCTGCTAATTAGGGCACGACCGTGTACATCGGGGTCCAGGCCGTGTTGGGCTTTTTGTCGATGAGGCGCGGTCGTGTAAATCAGGGTGCAACCGTGTGCAATCTAATTATTAGGGCACCGCCGTATGGAATGAAGTCCAGGCCGTGCCGACTTCTTGGGTTGGCCCAATTTGTTTCGTTTTAAGCCCGTTTTACGTTCTTTTTATCCTTAGCTGTTCTCCTGAGTATAAGACATGAAAAGAAAGGATTAAGAGCATCTTTTTACATAAATTGAGGGCTAAATCATCCAAAAGCATACTAAATAGGGGTTAAAATGTGTTACTTTTACTTTATCACCTTCCCTGCAAATTTTAAACCGAGACCAATCCACATCAACCAATCCAATTCAATATATTTTCAAAATAGATTCATGCATACTTATAAGATAACCTCAACACATATCAAAACCAAGATTTGTTAGCCATACCAATGGTTGACCTTACATTCATTTCATATTAATATCTACTTTATTAGCTTATACATGTCATTGATTTTCAAAATAAAGTTTCATTATATACCGAAATCTTAGGGTTGATAGTGTGATGTGTCTCCGACTGAATCCAACCTCCAAGCTCTTTATAAAATTGAAGAATCGCGACGGCTCAATCCAAGTCTTGACTGATGTTCGCTACGTACCCAGCTTGAAGAAAAATCTCATCTCATTAGGGGCCTTAGAATCTAAAGGGCTCATAATCACTTTGAGAGATGGATTACTAAAGGTAGCAGCTGGGAATTTGACGGAGATGAAAGGAACAAGAAAAAATAACTTGTACTTTTTAAATGGAAGTACAATTATTGGATCAACATCAACAGTTTCTGCGAAAGATACAGATTCAGAGACTATAAGGTTATGACATATGCGATTGGGACATGCTGGTGAAAAAGCTTTGCAGACTTTGGCGAAGCAAGGCTTGTTGAAAGGTGCAAATTCTTGAAAATTGGAATTATGTGAACATTGTGTTCTGGGCAAGCAGACGAGGGTAAAATTTGATTCAGCAATTCACAATACGAAATAAATTCTAGACTACGGTCACAATGATGTATGGGGACATACTAAAGTGGCTTCTTTGGGAGGTATGCATTATCTTGTTATTTTTGTTGATGATTATTCAAGAAAAGTATGGGTGTATCTAATGAAAAGAAAAAGTGAAGTATTGGATGCATATATGAAATGGAAAAAGATTGTGGAAACTCAGACTGGTCGAAAGGTCAAACGACTTCGATCAGACAATGGTACTGAGTACAAAAATGATCCATTTCTACAAGTATGTCAAGATAGAGGCATTGTGCGACACTTCACTGTTTGAGATACACCACAACAGAATGGGGTGGCAGAATGCATGAATTGAACTATGCTGGAGAAAGTTCGATGTATGTTGTCCAATGCTGGATTGGGTAAGGAATTTTGGGTTGAGGCAGTTACATATGCATGCCATCTAATTAACTGTTTGCCATCAGCTGCAATAAATGGAAAAACTCCTATGGAGATGTGGACTGGTAAATCTGCTACTTATTATGATTCTTTACATGTATTTGGTTCCACTGCATATTATCATGTAAAAGAATCTAAGTTAGATCCAAGAGCAAAGAAAGCATTATTCTTGGGTATAACTAGTGGAGTAAAAGGATACCGTCTCTGGTGTCCTGATACAAGGAAGATTGTCTTCAGCAGAGATTTGACTTTTGATGAATCAACCATGTTAAAGGATTCACAAAAGGATGACAAAACCAATAGTACTTTGTAGCAGGTGGAGCTTGAAAAGGTTAATGATGAACCAGCTAATATTGGAAGGACAAATGATGAAAAAGTTCTGACCCAAAAACCACTACAGCAACAAGATTCAATTGCATATAGGAGGCCAAGAAGAAAGATTCGTAAGCCTGCTCGTTTTGATGATATAGTGGCCTATGCACTTCCAATTGTAGATGATGATGCTCTTTCTAATCACACATAAGCAATAAGTAACCCTGATGGTGTAAAGTAGAAGCAAGCCATGAATCAAAAAATGCAGTCTCTTCATCAAAATAGGACTTGGGAGTTTATGACACTGCCCAAGGGAAAAAAGTCAATTGGATGCAAATGGGTATATGCAAAGAAGGAAGGATTTTTTGGTAAAAATGAAATTTGGTACAAGGCTAGATTGGTAACAAAGGGTTACGCTCAGAAAGAAGGAATAGACAACAATGATGTGTTTTCTCCAGTTGTGAAGCATTCGTCTATTCAGATTTTGCTAGCCTTGGTTGCGCAATATGATCTTGAACTAGTTTAGCTTGATGGGAAGACCGCGTTTTTACACGGTGATTTGGAAGAGGAAATCTATATGACTCAGCCAAATGGATTCAAGGTTGCTGGTAAAGAAAACTGGGTTTGTAAACTGACAAAGTTGCTTTATGGATTGAAGTAATCTCCAAGGCAGTGGTATAAGCGATTTGATCAGTTCATGAAAGGGCAAAGGTCCACAAGAAGTAAATTTGATCATTGCATGTATTTCTAGAAGCTACAAGAAGGAACTTTCATATACTTGCTTTTATATGTTGATGATATGCTGATAGCATCTAAGAGCAATGTTGAGATTGAGAGATTGAAGACTCAACTCAATCTTGAGTTTGAGATGATAGCAATCTTGAGTTTGAGATGATAGATCTTGGTGAAGCTAAGAAGATTCTTGGTGTAACACCTTTAACCTGTATCTATTGCCGGACTAGGGTTACGAGGTATTACCTGACAAAATTTCAATTTGACATTCTCTTAAAACATTCAATTCAGTTCAATACAAGCATATACAATGTGATCCTTTATTAAAATATGTCATCAACATTCAATCACAAATTAAACAGATATTAATCGTATGCACTATGTATTAATCGGATTTAATATCTCACATACTATCGCTTAATCACATGCTGAATATGTACCCTATGAATTCAGCCAAATAATGTAACAAACTCATCATATCCAATCGAATGCAAAATCATTATACACACCACATATATATACTCTTTTATTTAACTGAATCTACTCATCCAAATTAAGCAACCTCACAAGTCAAGCACATATATATAAATATATATATGCATACATCACAATTATGCACATCTCTATATTCGAATATGAGTCCAAGCATCTAGTTCTTAAAGCATGTTAACTATGTCTGACTATAGTAATAAGACTTGGCCGAATATACATACATATATTATATAATGTAAATCTCTCTTTATAATTCTTTTAACCAAAGCCACATTGAAATATTAAGGTTACAAAGATCATTATTAACATATCAAACACATGAGCTATATCATTCCCTGGAGTACATAAGCATAACAAATTCAGTGACCACATATTCGGACCTCAATTAAACACTTCAATGATCGACTCCAATATATATATATATATTAACATTTCTACTAGCACCACCGAATCATGGATAAACAACTCTAGATAACTATCATAACATATATATACATGCTCAAACTGAGCTTTAAACTTATCTAGAAACACTTAGCCATTAACAAGTTTACGAGCTTAAATACCTATTGAAACACACAAGTAAGGTATAAGCAAAAGAAATAGCCAATACGCATGGCTACATTATAAACAAAATTAGATACCATCGGTTTACAATTTAACCTAGCTTATACATGCCTTTTTAATAAAAACTAAGTTTATAAGTACCAAACAGGTTGATAGTGTGGATGACTTTCTTGACGATCCCTCTTGAGCTTGTAGTTTTAGCCAAATCTATAAAACAGAGGAGAACATATCACACAAGTAAGCTCACTAGCTTAGTAAGTCTTAAGCATTCTGAATCAATAATCATACATTCCAACATTTAGTACATATATATATATATATGAATCAAATTATTCATGATTTTAAAATCCAAATAATTTAACTAATAATTCCACTAAGGCCGAATTGCCAATTTTTAACTTGGTATCTCTTATTTCCTAAATCGAAAGCATACAATCCTCCAAAACACTTTAAACCTTAAATATTCACATATTCCACCATTAACAAGTTTAACATTTACCTCAATCGTATACAATTAGTTATATATACATGTATGCATCTTCGATAACTATCACATTTAACATTTGCACATTTGATCAAATTTCAAAGATATTACCAAGCTTATATTTCTATATACATCTCACACTCATTAATGAATAAATCAAATGCACACATCATAAAAACTCATTACTAAAATCTTTAACCATTCTACCACTTATGTAATTTGAAAGGAAAGATAATCACTTACCTTGTTCTTTGCATCTATAAACCTTTATATTTACAGAGCATTTTGTTTATTGAAGTATTTACATTTCACCTTGTGAAGGGTTCATAATACATCACCAGGCATTAAGCACCTGCTAGACCGAGGTCTAAATTTGATCACTAGGCATTTAGCACGCTAGGCAATAAGCTCGATATACATCACCGAAGACAGGGCTGCTAGGCTCAAAGCCCGAATTACATCACTTAGCACAAGGCACGCTGGGCATTTAGCCGATAAGTAACACCGGCACGAGGCTTGCTAGGCATTTAGCCTTATAAGTAACACCGACACGAGGCCTGCTAGGCTTAAAGCCTGATGTAGATATAATCATCAATTCAATACTCATTCCATAATACCAACAACACAAACAACTCATATATTTCATATTACTTTCACTTACCAATCCGAACATACTTATACACTTCTCGTTTACAAAGTAAGTTCAATTCAATACCATACTCCTATATTGGCTATCACCTATAAATACACTTTAACTATTTGAGTTTCATTATTCAACATAATCATAAATATTTCTTTAACATTATATTTGCTTAAGGACTTACCTCGACTGTCGACGGACCATGTAAACCGGTTATTTGATAACCTTCGTCTTTCCCCGGTCCAAATCCGTTTTTCTTTGTTCTTGATCTAAACACATTAAAATTTAGCTCATTCAAGTACATTTCATCTCAATTTAGTCCCTAAGTACATAAATAGGCAAATTACCATTTTACCCTACTATTTCACATTTTCACAATTTAGTCCTATTTGCATAAAACACAAAATACACAAAATTTCTCCACTCAAGGGCCGAATACTCCTAGGGACTATACAAGTCCATTTATTTCATTTATTTTGCAAATAAGCCCCTCTAAAAATTTATTTTTACAAATTAGCCCTAAATACTCAATTTCACCAAAATTTTCAATACAAAACATACTAATCTTTAACATATCTTTAATATAAAATCACCAAACATCAAAAAAACACATGAACATATCAATGGCTGAACATCAAGCATGCTTAGTTTTAAAATTCTAACATGGGTCATTCTTTGTTCAAGCAACGATCTTAAAAACGTCAAAATTAACAAAAATCGAGCTAGAATTCATACCTAATTAAGCCAAATGGTTGCCAAAATTCAAAGCTTTTCTAACCCCTCTTCTTTAGCTAACATTTGGCCATGAGAGAAGTGAAGATGATAATGCTTTTGTTTTAGTAAATTATGACATATATTATTTATTTTTTTAAATTACCATACTAACCTTTTAATAATAATATTCATAACATATATCATAAGGTTATTCTTGACATATGCCACCCACTACTCTTAAAAATAGGTTAATTACCCTTTTAATGACTCATATTAAAATCCATTATCATTCTAGCACTTTTCACTTTAGTTTGCAACTTTTACATTTCTGTGATTAAGTCCTTTTCTAAATTAAACACATAAGCGATTAAATTTTTCTCTGAAACTTTCACACATTAATTCACATATAATAAACACAAAATATAATATTTAAATATTTCTTGGACTCAGATTCGTGGTCCCGAAACCATCGTTCTGATTAGGTCAAATTCGGTCTGTTACAACTCTCCCCCCTTAAGGATTTTCATCCCCGAAAATCTTAATGTTAAACAAAGTCGGATATTGTTTCCTCATTGAATCCTCAGGCTCCCACGTAGCTTCGTCAACTCCGTGCCTATTCCACAGTACTTTTACCAATAAAATCCTCTTATTTCTCAGCTCTTTTATTTCCCGAGCTAAGATACGAATCGGTTCTTCATCATAAGTCATATCGGATCGATTTCAACCTCGTGGAGTGATCACATGTGACAGATCGATCTGTACTACGAAGCATCGAAACATGAAATACGTCATGTATCTTTTCTAATTCAGAGGGTAACTTCAATCTATAAGCAACAGGCACAATACGTTCGATGATTTCATACGGTCTGATGTATCTCAAAATCAATTTACCTTTTCGACTAAATCGAAGTACTTTCTTTCACGGAGAAACTTTCAAGAATACTCGATCTCTGGCTTGAAATTCAATGTCTTTACGTTTCAAATCAGCGTAAGACTTTTGACGATCTGATGCAGCTTTCAAACTATCTCTGATTATAGCCACTTTCTGTTTTGTCTCTTTAATCAAATCGACCCCGTGTATCTTGTTTTCACTGAGCTCAGTCCAGTATAATGGTGTTTGACACTTGCGACCATACAAAGCTTCGTAGGACGTCATTTTGATACTAGATTGAAAGCTATTATTTTAAGCAAATTCAATCAAAGGTATTTATCGTTCCCACGTACCTTCAAACTCGAGAACACAACATCTCAATATGTCCTTAAGTATCTGAATAGTTCGTTTAGACTGACCGTCTGTCTGCGGATGAAAGGCTGTGCTAAAGTGGAGTTTAGTACCCAAAGCGTCTTGTAACTTCTTTCAAAACCGTGATGTGAATCTCGGGTCTCTGTCTGAAACAATGGAACTCGACACACCATGCAATCTCACAATTTGGGGCACATACAATTCAGCAAGTTTATCGAGCGAATAGTCTGTACGAACTGGCATAAAGTGAGCTGATTTAGTCAGTCTATCCACAATAACCCAGACTGCGTCTTTCTTACTCGGTGTTGTAGGCAAACCGGATACAAAATCCATAGTGATTCTATCCCATTTCCATTCAGGTATCATAATAGGTTGAAGTAACCCTGAAGGTACTTGATGCTCGGCTTTTACTTGCTGACAAATTAAACACTTTGAAACAAATTCAGATATATCCCGTTTCATGCCAAACCACCAATAAAACTGTTTTAAATCATTATACATTTTAGTGCTACCTAAATGTACCGATAGGTGACTATTATGGGCCTCATTTAATAACATCTGAATCAATTCCATATTCCTCGGAACATATATTCGGCTTTTGAATTTCAGACAATCATTTGCGTCAATTTGAAACTCTGACTCTGTATCATTTTCACACTGAATTCGTTTAGCAATCATATCTTTATCAATTTTCTGTGCATCACTAATTTGCTGAATAAACAACGGTCTAGCCTTCAACTCGGCTATGATCAAACCATCACTAGTCATAACCATATGTGCGTTCAACGCACGAAGAGCGAACAATGATTTTCAGCTTAAGGCATCTGCAACAACATTAGCTTTCCCCGGACGGTAGTCAATCACTAATTCGTAGTCTTTTAACAATTCCAACCATCTACTTTGTCTTAAATTCAGGTCCTTCTGAGTCATTAAATACTTCAGACTTCTGTGATCTGAATAAACATGACACTTTTCACCAAATAAGTAAAGACGCCAAACTTTCAATGCGAAAACAATGGCTGCTAATTCCAGATCGTGAGTCGGGTAATTTCTTTCGTGAGGCTTCAATTGTCTCGAAGCGTAAGCTATAACTTTGCCTTCCTGCATCAAAACGCAACCCAAGCCATTCGAAGAAGCATCACTATAAATAATAAATTCTTTACTCGATTCAAGCTGAGCTAACATTGAAGCTTCGGTCAAAAGGACTTTCAACCAATCGAAACTTTGCTGACATTTTTCCGTCCATTCATACTTGACATCTTTCTGTAATAGCTTTGTCAATGGGGTAGCTATTATAGAAAAACCTTTCACAAATCGTCTGTAGTATCCAGCAAGTCCTAGAAAACTTTGAATTTTAGAAACATTCTTTGGTGGTTTCCAATCAAGTATAGCCGATATTTTTGTTCGGATCAACCTGAATACCTGAAGCTGAAATAACATGACCCAAAAAGCTAACTTCCTTCATCCAGAACTCACACTTGCTGAACTTTGCATACAACTGCTGATCTCGTAAAGTCTGTAACACTAATCTCAAGTGCTCAGTGTGTTCGGTTTCATCTTTAGAGTAGATCAGTATATCATCAATAAACACTACTACAAACTGATCCAAAAACTGTCTGAAAACCCGATTCATTAAATCCATAAATATAGCAGGTGCATTAGTAAGTCCAAAAGGCATAACTAGAAACTCTAAGTGGCCGTATCTTGTCTGGAATGCAGTCTTTGGCACATCAGAATCTCGACTCGCAATTGATAGTAACCCGATCTCAAATCTATTTTCAAAACACAAGCTCCTTTCAACCGATCAAATAAATCATCAATGAGGTAACGGGTATTTATTCTTCTGATCACCTTATTAAATTGCCGATAATCGATACACATTCGTATAGCTCCATCTTTCTTTTTAACAAACAAAACTGGCGCACCCCAAGGAGAAAAACTCGGTCCTGTAAAACCCCTATATGTCAACTCTTGCAACTGTGCTTTCAACTCTTTCAACTTAGTAGGTGCCATCCGATAGGAGTTATCGAAATCGGAGTTGTCCCCGGTACTAGTTCAATGCCAAACTCAATTTCTCGTATTGGCGGCAAACCTGGTAATTTATTAGGGAACACCTCAGGGTATTTACACACAACTGGTACGGACTCAATCTGCTTTTCGGACACTTTATTATCTAGCATATAAGCTAGGTAAGCTTCACATCCTTTTCTCACATATTTACGGGCTAACATTGAGGATATTACTGTAGGTAACCCAGTTAAATCACTAGATTCAACTCGGATGGTTTCACCATTCTGACATCTCAAATCAATGATCTTTCTTTCGCAATTCACCACTGCATCATGCAAAGTTAACCAATCCATTCCTAGAATTATATCAAAGTCGTCGAAGGGTAACAACATTAAATCAGCCAGAAAGCACGAATCCCGGATCATCAATGGGCAACCTCTACACACTTTATCAACAAGTACACATCTACCCAAAGGATTGGACACACGAATTACAAACTCAGTAGACTCGACAGGTAAAGTCTTACTGGTTACTAAAGTTTCACACACATATGAATGAGTCGAACTAGGATCAATCAATGCAATCACAGTAGTATCATAAAGTGTGAAAGTACCGGTAATGACATCTGGGGAAGAAGCATCCTCCCTGGCTCGTATAGCATAAGCTCTAGCTGGAGCTCTAGCCTCTGATCGGACTGCAGTGTCCTTCATCTCTCTCTGACTGCCACCTATATTGCACGATATGCGGGTGGTGCGCCTCGTCTTGACCACGATTACTCGGTTTAGTGTTCTGAGTCGTATTTTGCCCGGCTAGCATCAGACACTCTCGGATAAAATAATCTGACGATCCACATTTAAAACAAGACCGATCATGGAATCTACAACTCCCAGAATGCCATTTTCCACAATGCTTGCACTCAATCCGATCCTATTGAACATTGCCAACACTAACCATCGAAGTGGCTCGAGAACTCACTGGAGGTCGATCTCGTCTAGACAGGTCAGGAGTAGTCTTATGTCGGTTAAAGTCATCTCCGAGCTTTTTAGATGTTGAATGGAAAGTTTTACTCAACGATCTTTTACGAGTGTCTCTAGCTTCTGTCTCAGCCTTTCTTTTCTCTTTTCCGAGCTCTTCAGCTTTGCAAGCTCGCTCAGCCAGTACCACAAACTCTTTATCTCAAGAATGCCCACAAGTAACTTTATGTTTTCATTCAGGCCGTCTTCAAATCTTCTGCACATAATGGCTTCAGAAGAAACACACTCTCTAGCATATTTGCTGAGTCTGACAAATTTCCGCTCATATTTTGTCACGATCATTCGCCCCTGTTCCAGTTCAAGAAACTCTATCAATAAATCTCTGGCTGATATATTTCTTTTGGAACTCAATCTGGAAGAAGTCCCAAGTCACTTTTTCTTTCGGAACTACTGATACTAGTGTTTTCCACCAATGGTAGGCAGAGTCCCGAAGTAGAGATACCGAATGGTATTATCAAGCCACATCTTGGCTCGCTCAGCGTCATCATCATTATTAGCTTTAAATTCTTACCCATATTTTTGATTTTATCAAGGAGGCCTACTAGATCTCATCGGATCTATCATCGAAGTCTTGAAGGTCTTTGGAGTTGGATTATTCGGGGTGGAGGTTGTTGTGCAGTAGGATTATTACGAACAAATGGGTAAACCATTCATTCATTATCGGTAAAAGGCTTGTTTAGCCTCTCCTCATAGCTACCCAAAAGCTGGTCAAGAGTCTCTGGCGCGATCCACGTGCACGATCGGCTACACTCTCTACATCATCGCTACGGCTCTGTCGGGATCGAATCCATTTACTATATAAAACACAGTTCGAAATTTCAGAAGTCACCATACTATCAAATATACAAAAAAGGCATGTATAACTAGACTTTCACGTTCTACGGTAGTCTTAGAATCGACTAAACTGTAAGCTCTGATACCAAATTAAATGTAACACCCTTAACCCGTATCCATTGTCGGACTAGGGTTACGAGGTATACGACAAAATTTCAAATTGACATTCTCATAAAACATTCAATTGATTCAATACAAGCATATACAATGAGATCCTTTATTAAAATATGTCATCAACATTCAATCACAAATTAAACACATATTAACCGTATGCACTATGTATTAATCGGATTTAACATCTCACATACTATCGCTTAATCACATCTTTGAATATGTACCTATGAATTGACCAAATAATGTAACAAACTCATCATATCCAACCGAATGCAAAATCATTATACACACCACATATATATACTCTTTTATTTAACCGAATCTACTCATCCAAATTAAGCAACCTCACAAGTCAAGCACATATATATAAATAGATATATGCATACATCACAATTATGCACATCTCTATATTGAATATGAGTCCAAGCATCTAGTTCTTAAAGCATGTTAACTATGTCCGACTATAGTAATAAGACTTGGCGAATATACATACATTATATAATGTAAATCTCTCTTTATAATTCTTTTAACCAAAACCACATTGAAATATTAAGGTTACAAAGATCATTATTAACATATCAAACACATGAGCTATATCATTCCACAGAGTACATAAGCATAACAAATTCAGTAACCACATATTCGGACCTCAATTAAACACTTCAATGATCGACTCCAATAAATATATGTATATTAACATTTCTACTAGCACCACCGAATCATGGATAAACAACTCTAGATAACTATCATAACATATATATAAACATGCTCAAACTAAGCTTTAAACTTATCTAGAAACACTTAGCCATTAACAAGTTTACGAGCTTAAATACCTATTGAAACACACAAGTAAGGTATAAGCAAAAGAAATAGCCAATACGCATGGCTACATTATAAACAAAATTAGATACCATTGGTTTACAATTTAACCTAGCTTATACATGCCTTTTTAATAAAAACTAAGTTTATAAGTACCAAACAGGTTGATAGTGTGGATGACTTTCTTGACGATCCCTCTTGAGCTCGTAGTTTTAGCCAAATCTATAAAACAGAGGAGAACATATCACACAAGTAAGCTCACCGACTTAGTAAGTCTTAAGCATTCTGAATCAATAATCATACATTCCAACATTTAGTATATATATATATATATATGAATCAAATTATTTATGATTTTAAAATCCAAATAATTTAACTAATAATTCCACTAAGGCCGAATTGCCAATTCTTTAACTTGGTATCTCTTATTTACCTCGTCGAAAGCATACAATCCTCCAAAACACTTTAAACCTTAAATATTCACATATTCCACCATTAACAAGTTTAACATTTACCTCAATCATATACAATTAGTTATATATACATGTGTGCATCTTTGATAACTATCACATTTAACATTTGCACATTTGATCAAATTTCAAAGATATTACCAAGCTTATATTTCCATATACATATCACACTCATTAATGAATAAATAAAATGCATACATCATAAAAACTCATTATTAAAATCTTTAACCATTCTACCACTTATGTAATTTGAAAGGAAAGATAATCATTTACCTTGTTCTTTGCATCTATAAACCTTTATATTTACTCGAGCATTTTGTTTATTGAAGTATTTACATTTCACCTTGTGAAGGGTTCATAATACATCACCGGTATTAAGCACCGCTAGACAGAGGTGCGAATTTGATCACAGGTATTTAGCCTGCTAGGCAATAAGCACGATATACATCAAACGCAGGGCCTACTAGGTCAAAGCCGAATTACATCAAGCACAAGGCACGCTGGGCATTTAGCCGATAAGTAACACAAACACGAGGCACGCTAGGCATTTAGCAGATAAATAACACCGACACGAGGCTGCTAGGCTTAAAGCCCGATATAGATATAATCATCAATTCAATACTCATTCCATAATACCAACAACACAAACAACTCATATATTTCGTATTACTTTCACTTACCAATCAGAACCCAAAACAAACGAAGAAGGAAATATCATAGAAGAAAATCTTACCTGCAGAGGGTATCAAACTCCTGTCGAAAAAATAGCCCCTGGTGGTGCATATCGTGGTCCCAGAAGTGGTGCGACCACCTCATCCCTCTAGGGAAGCCCATAGCTTAAAGCAGAACTTACAAGCTTCTCACTGACCTCCGTGGGAAAGCTAAGTGCCCCTATTTAGTAAGGCTCCCTCTCTTTACGCGAATCGGGTATTATCGGCCGATGGTGAATAAGTCCTCACAACAAAGGTTAGGTGCTTGAGATCATACTATCTAAGCGACTCTCCTAGTGGGTTACTTCTTTTGAACAGATCCACGAGCTCTATCTTATATATGTCACCTATTTCATTTGAAAACCCATATGAAATCACGCAAACCATGTCGGGTTCACAACCTAATGAGCGAAAGGCTAAGGGAGGGTATGGGACTAATGGTTAAGGGTATTGCCCCTAGTCATAGCATGGTCGAAGATTTGGGTTTCAAGAGGGTATGTATGGTTAGATTAGAGGGAGGGGGACTGTGGATGTCTCGTACTTCTTAGCCCTTCTTGAAGGAAAGAAGTAGGTCTCGGGGAAAATTGAATTACACAGTTTTCTTCTTTTCTTGACTTAAAATCTTTCTCTCTTCTCTTAACTTAAAATCTTTCTCTAAGTATGAAAGCAGTTAGCCTACCATCCGATAGTTCATTAGATTACCGACAAGCTAATAGCTCTTCCTACCTTATGTAGGCCCATCCCGTATCATGTGAGTAAGGTTCTATAAAGTCTTTTCTTTCAAAACCTCTCGCTTTGCCTCTCTTTGCCTCCTCAGCTGTGAAATTCGATCGATTCATCTTGACCGGATTGGTACGTCTTACTGACCTATAAGCCGAGTATCTTGCTCTTGCTCGGTTCAAGCCAGGTTATATTCCCTCATCGGAATATGTTCTTTTTACGCAATTTTCGTAGTGGTTGAGCAGAGTTTTTCAGCCCTTCGGTTAAGCGTCTGCTGACCGCCATGTCGTGCCCTTCATGGAGGGCATAGTCCTTTCATACGTCTTTATCTTAATGGCCGTAGAGCTCGCAATCTGGTACCTCTTTCCTAGAATTACTGCTTTGAGAAGGATAAAACTAACCTACATATCTGGTTTATCTGCCATCCCTATCACAAATGGAATATCCTGTTAATGTGCTAGCCCTAGTTCATCTTGCTCTTCCAATTCCATTTCGAGAGCCATCATAGCTCTTTTGGACTTATACATACATACAGCACCCTTGTCTCTTTCGGCATAGACCTTTTTTTCTCTTTGCGATGCAAAGGCAATGGCGGGGGAGGCGAGAGAAGGAGAGTACGTATGAGTGGTCACCCACGATTCCCAGTAGTAAGTCGTCGGCATATCGCGCGTAACAAATCCTTATTAAGTAATGGGTTTTTAAGGGGGCCAGCTTACGGGCCAGGCGTCTCTCTGACCTGATAACTAGTATCACCTCTGTAACACCCCTTAACCCGAGTCTGTCATCGGATTAGGGTTACGAGGCATTACTCATCAAATCACAAGTCAATACACTATAAAAATATTATTACATTAATATACATGATATCACAATGAAACTGGAACTTTCAGTTTCAATACTAAATTGTTAACAAGCCTACCACAAATAATACCATTAACAACATATTCCAAACTAATTTCAATCAAATAGCAAAGCACTATTAATAAGGTCATTTTGAATATTCTAGCCGAGTATGTATGAATGTCCATTTTCAACTTATGCCAATCAAATAACTATATTTTCTTGGTCACATGCGCACCCTAACTATATGCTCACAATAATGATTTAACTCTTTTAAACCTCGTGTCCGAATACATATAAGCATCCAATGGAAAATATAACCTCCAACTAAATCTATGCTATGGCCGAATATTTGCAAGAGAGTATACTTCAATTTGATCATTAATATTTCATATTCAATAATCACATAGAAAGAGTTTGACCTAATCCTCCCATAACTTGTCTCATAAGTTCGTACAAAAATAAGCAAAAGTATCTCCATCAACCACAATGTACTATCTACCTTAATCAAATCAATTTCATATACTCAAGTATCACACATAACATGATATGAAATGAACTTTAATGTTAAGCTTATAATATAACCGAACATACCCAAAATAATAACACCAAAATCAAGCATGACTAAACTATACTCCAGCATAGAAATATATAGCCATTTTCGCATGGCATTTGTATATACATTTGCAAAATAACATGTAAGTTATTATAGAAAAGCTAGCTTATACATGCCATCCTATTAGGTTCATTTACACAAGAGTACCAAAAGTTGATAGTGTGCTTGACTTCGACGGGGATTCCCGAGTTTAAGCTGTGACCTCAAGATCTAAAACAGCAAGAAATAACACTCCAATAAGCTTAGATAGCTTAGTAAGTTTAAGCAAGAAGGTAAAGTACACAAATATGAATTTCATCATTGCTTTAGTTTTCAAACTAACTATAAAATAATTCAATCTATCAACATGTAGCCAAAACTAACATTCATCAATCCCATATTCATTCAATCACAAATCAAAAATCGAAGTAACCATATAGTCACATGTTTTATAGCCAAATTAAATTAACTTACTTAAATTCGCAGTAAGATGATGAACCATTCGCCAAACATACCGACGTCTTTATTTACTTTTAATAATTGCCTCTATTCTTACCTTTTACGGATCTACTTTTACAGTGCCTCCCTAACGATATCGCTTTTACGGTGCTTTCGGTAATTAATTTTTCGCTTTTACGATTGCCTTTCAACCGATATCGCACACACGATTGCTTTCGGTAATTAATTTTTCGCACACGGTGCTTTTCAACCGATATCGCACACACGAGGTTTCGGTGATTATATTTCCGCACACACAGTGCCGTTCAACCGATATCACACACACAGTACACGGTAATTCAATTTTTGCACACACAGTGCCTTCCAACCGATCTCGCACACACAATACTCAGTAATTCAATTTTTGCACACACAGTGCTCATTAATTCGATCTTCACTTCGATCACATAGGCAAAGATAATATCACATTCCAAACATGTAATATCCACAATGTACATAATCGAACCAACTATCTCTTCCAATTTTTACACTACTACATTCGGCCAAATTAAATAAATATATATATATAATTGCTTATTACACTTAACCATTTCTCATCTCAACTTCACATATAATTTTTCCTCAAAATATATCCAATCATTCAACTCAATTAATTCAAAACTCATACAAATACAATTCCTGTATTTGGCTAGCACATACATCATTCAATATCATACTCGGAAATAAGTAATTTAACATATTTGTATCTATTTAGCAATTGTACCACAGTATAGATTCAATTTTGATTCAACCAAATGCTTAAAACTTACCTTGATAGTTGAAAGGTAAGGATGTCCCGGCTACTCGTCAAATTTAGCTTTCCCCCGATTCTTTTCCAACTCTTTCTTCCCTTGATCTAAACAAAGTTTGAAAGGAGCCTATTCAAATCATTTTCATTCATCCCAATTCGAAACATATCATTGTCTTATTTTCTCAATTAGTCAATCATAGCTTGAAAATCCTTACCAATTTAATATAATTCTTTCATTTTAGCCATACATAAAATAAAGGACAAATTATCCATTAAATCCTTAATATTTAGTACATGAACAATTTAATACAAAATCGCTACTTGTTCAAAACATGTCCATTTATACCTTAATGAGCTAAGGCCGATCCTCTTTAAGCTCATTAAAGTCCCTACACGTCCCAAATTTTAATCCAACCACAACATTTATAAATTCTACTTTCTTACTCTTAAAATTCACACCTTTTCAATTAAGTCCTCAAAGCATTAAAACTTCAAATATCAAGAATTAACTAATTCTTATTAAGGGTAGAATACCCCTAACCCTTATATCAATTCATTTTTTTTGTACTTGCTTTTTAACCCTTTTGAAATTTTATTATAAATAATTTCTAATACAATTTATCTTCTAAAACCGAATATACTATTTCAATACATACATATATTTCGATATATAAGTATAACCAAACAAATACTAATAATTCCATATATATACTCACTCAAAACGATTTTGGTGAATATAAAGATACCTCCATGCTCAACTCAAAATAATTTCCATTGCATTGCATACAATTTAAACCATTATTGCATACAATTTAAACCATTATTCACCCTTTCCATCTAATTCTCTTTCTCAAATAAATCTTGTATTCATCAAACACATAAGCCAAAAGAAATACTCCTCCATTGCCGAAACTATACATGCTTAACTCTCAAAATTTCAACATGGTTTTCATGGTATTCCGGTAACTCACTCAATTATGTAAATATTTGCTAAAACAAAGTTCAATCTCTTACCTTGTTACTACATGCAAAGGCGAACAATGGAGATTCAATTTCTTTCTTTTCTTTGAAAGAAAATCGGTGGAGAAGATGAGTAAAGTGAGAGAAAATGAATTTCACACAAATTTTCCCTTATTTTATCAATTTAATATCTATTTTAATATACTTAAAATGTAATAATTAAATCATAAAGCATTTAAAATTGTTTCTCCATCATCATTGCAGTCCACTAACATTAAAGGTGGGCAATTTTACATGCAAGTCCTCCCATGCATGCAAAACAATTCAATTTACCCTTCAAATTTTATATGTACTACTTTTACTACTTTAACCATTTGATCCTTCCTTTTTAATTTAGGCATATCAAAGTAATAAAACTCGAAATTTCGACACATGCTCATTCAGAATTACTAAGCACGAAAGCATAAATAATATTATAAAATTTTTTGGCTCGGATTCGTGGTCCCGAAACCACCGTTCTGATTAGGGTCGTAATTGGGCTGTTACAACTCCCCCCTCCTAAAAGGAAATTTTCGTCCCCGGAAATCTTACCGACGAATAAGTGCGGATAAAGTTCTTTCATTGATTTCTCAGTCTCCCAGGTTGTTTCCTCAACCCCGTGTTTAAGCCACAATATTTTAACCAGCTCTATTTTCTTATTCCGCAACTCTTTCGTTCTACGAGCTAATATGCGAATCGGTTCCTCTTCATAAGTTAAATCAGACTGAATCTCAATTTCTGCTGGACTAATCACGTGAGAAGGATCGGATCTGTATCATCGAAGCATCGACACATGGAACACATCGTGGATTCTGTCTAACTAAGAGGGTAACTTCAATCTATACGCCACTGGCCCGATACGCTCAATAATTTCATACGGCCCAATAAATCTCGAACTCAACTTTCCTTTACGGCCAAAGCTAATTATTTTTTTCCATGGTGAAACTTTTAAAAACACCCTATCGCCTATCTGGAACTCAATGTCCTTACTTTTCAAGTCTGCATAAAATTTTTGACGATCCGAGGCTATTTTCAAACTATTGCGGATTACAGCCACTATTCTGCTCAGCTTCTTTGACCAAATCAACCCCGTGTATCTTATTTTCACCGAGCTCGGTCTAGAACAATGGTGTACGGTATTTATAACCGTATAAAGCCTCGTAAGGAGCCATTTTGATACTAGATTGAAATCTATTATTATAAGCGAATTCAATCAAAGGTAAGTATCGCTCCCACGTACCTCCGAACTCGAGAATGCAACATCTCAACATATCCTCGAGTAATTGAATAACACGCTCGGATTGACCATCCGATTGAGGATGAAAAGCTGTACTGAAGTGTAACTTAGTTCCCAAAGCATCTTGTAACTTCTTCCAAAATCGCAATGTGAATCTCGGGTCTCTATCCGACACAATAGAAATAGGTACTTCGTGTAACCATACTATCTGCGATATGTACAACTCGCCAATTTATCAAGTGAGAAATCATGCGTCTTAGGGATGAAATGGGCGATTTAGTCAATCTATCAACTATTACCCAAATTGAATCCTTTTACTCAAGTCAAGGCGGACGATACAAAATCCATCGTAACACAATCCCACTTCCATTACGGTATCATGATCGGCTGAAGTAGTCCCGATGGCACTTGATGCTCACTTTCACTTGTTGGCACACCAAACACTTTGACACATAGTCGAAATGTCTCGTTTCATACCGTACCACCAATAATCTTTTTTTGGATCGTTATACATTTTATGCTACCGGATGAATCGACGATCTACTATTATGAGCCTCATTTAATATCATTTGAATCAATTTCATATTCCTTGGAACACATAATCGGTCTTTGAATTTCGATGATCATTCTCATCAACCCGTAACTCTGACTCAACGTTACTTTCACACTAAACTCGTCTTGCCAACAAATCTTTGTCAACTTTCTAGGCATGACTAACTTGTTGAATAAACAACGATCTTACTTTTAATTCGGCTACTATCGAACCATCATCCGACATAGCCATATGTGCGTTCAACGCACGAAGAGAAAATAATGATTTTTGACTTAAAGCATCTGCCACAACTTTAGCCTTTCCTAGGTGATAATCAATCACGAGCTCATAATCTTTCAACAACTCTAACCAGCGTCGCTGTCTCAAATTCAAGTCCCTCTGAGTCATTGAATACTTTAGACTCTTATGATCTGAATAGATGTGACACTTCTCACTGAATAAATAGTGACAATATCTTGTCCGAAAAGCAGTCTCTGGTATATCCTATTCCTGAACTCGTAACTGATAATATCCCGACCTCAAATCAATTTTTGAGAACACTGTAGCTCCCTTAAGTTGATCGAATAAATCGTCGATACGTGGCAACGGGTACTTATTCTTTATGGTAACTTTATTGAGCTGTCGATAGTCAATGCACATTCTCAATGTTCCGTCTTTCTTTTTCACAAATAAAACGGGCACACCCTAGGGAGAGAAACTCGGTCGGGCAAAACCTCTGTCCGTCAATTCTTGCAACTGCGCCTTTAACTCTTTTAATTCAGTTGGTGCCGTACTATACGGATTATCAAAATCGGAGTTATCCCTGGCACTAACTTAATCCCAAACTCTACTTCCCGAACAGGTGGCAATCCCGGCAATTCCTTCGAAAATACATCCAGATACTCACACACAACTCATACTGATTCAATCTTCTTTTCGGTCACTTTACTATCAATCACGTAAGCAAGGTAAGCTTCACAACCCTTTCTCAAATACTGCCAAGCCAAACATCGAGGATATCACTGTCGATAGCCCATTCAAATCCATAGACTCTAATCGTACGATCTCGTTATTCTGACCTCTCAACTCAATAGTCTTTAGTCTACAATTCATTACCACATCATGAACAGTCAACCAATCCATACCAAGAATGATGTCGAATTCATCGAAAGGTAATAACATCAGATCGGCCGGAAAACACATGTCTCGAATCATTAAAGGACAATTCTTGCACACTTTATTAATCAACACCCAACGACCCAAAGGGTTTGAAACCCGAATTACAAACTCAGTAGACTCAACAGGTAGAGTCTTACTGGATACTAATGTTTCATGCACATACGAATGAGTTGAGCCGGGATCAATCAAAGCAGTTACATTAGTATCAAAGAGAGTGAAAATACCAGCAATAATGTCCGGAGATGAGGTCTCCTGTCTAGAACTGATGGCATAAGCTCTAGCCGGTACACGGGTATATGATTGAATAATCACATCTGAAGTCCTTCTCTGTGCACCACTCCTACCTTCCCCACTACGAGCTGATCTACCCCTAGCTGTGGTGCTGCTCGGTCTTGCGCTCTGAGTAGTGCCCTTCTCAATAGTCTCCGGACAATCCCGGACGAAGTGATTTTGCGAACCACACTGGTAACAAGCGCGATTAAAAGATTTACCCAGTACTCTCAAAATGTCGCTCACCGTGCTCGCCGACATTCAGTTTGCTCGATCGAGCATTCCGACACTAGCCATCGATGTAGCTCGAGAACTCATTGGTGGCCGATCACGAATAGAAATCCCGAGATTGGGTTTGGGTCGACTATCCTCGTTCTTAGTCTTCTTTCTTCGCCATCTCGTAAATCTACCCGCGAATCTCTTCGAAAATCTTTAGATTCGACTTCAGCTTTTCGCTTTTCTTTTCCCAGTTCTTCAGTTTTACAAGCTCTCTCCACAAGTACAACAAACTCGTTAATCTCAAGAATGCCAACCAGGAGTTTTATGTCTTCATTTAGACCATCCTCGAATCTCCGACACATAACAGCCTCAGAAGATACACATTCAAGAGTGTAGCGACTAAGTCGCACAAATTTGCGCTCGTATTCAGACATAGTCATACGGCCTTACTTGAGCTCGAGAAATTCCTTATGCTTGGAGTCTATGAAGCGTTGACTTATATACTTTTTTCGGAACTCCACCTGAAAGAAGTCCCAGGTAACTCTCTCTTTTGGGACAACAAATACGAGTATTCCACCGATGAGTAAGCGTAATCCGTAATAAAGATATGGCGCACTTCAAGCGTTCATCGGGTGCGCAAGATAACTCGTCAAAAACACGGACAGTATTATCAAGCCAAAATTCAGCTCTTTTAGCATCGTCGCCATCTTTGGCTCTAAATTCTTGAGCTCCGTGTTTTCTTATGCGATCAATAGGAGGTTTAGATACTCTTTCAGGATTGGCAACAAGAGGTACAATTGGTGTTACGGGGGGGAACATTCAGATTCCGGGATGGTTGAACTGCCAGAGTGGTTCTTAAGTAATGGCTGAACCAATCACTCATCATATTATGGAAGGCCTGCTTTACCCTCTCGTCTGGGCCACTCGCAGTAGGTCGAGATTCTTCCGACGCGGTCCCTTGCGCGGGAGCAGGCGCCACACTCTCGACATCATCAACTAATGCTCGCTCGGGATCCGGATCCATTACTATATAAAAGAAACAAAATACATTTCGCTGTCAGAAGTCATCACACTATCACATTGTAAATAATGGCATGTATAGCTAGACTCTCACACACTACGTTAGTCCGAAAATCGAATAAACCGTAGCTCTAATACCAATAAAATGTAACGCCCCTTAACCCGAGTCTGTCGTCGGATTAGGGTTACGAGGCATTACTCATTAAATCACAAGTCAATACACTATAAAAATATTATTACATTAATATACATGATATCACAATGAAACTGGAACTTTCAGTTTCAATACTAAATTGTTAACAAGCCTACCACAAATAATACCATTAACAACATGTTCCAAACTAATTTCAATCAAATAGCAAAACACTATTAATAAGGTCATTTTGAATATTCTAGCCGAGTATGTATGAATGTCCATTTTCAACTTATGCCAATCAAATAACTATATTTTCTTGGTCACATGTGCACCCTAACTATATGCTCACAACAATGATTTAACCCTTTTCAACCTCGTGTTCGAATACATATAAGCATCCGATGGAAAATATAACCTCCAACTAAATCTATGCTATGGCCGAATATTTGCAAGAGAGTATACTTCAATTTGATCATTAATATTTCATATTCAATAATCACATAGAAAGAGTTTGACCTAATCCTCCCATAACTAGTCTCATAAGTTCGCATACAAAATAAGAAAAAGTATCTCCATCAACCACAATGTACTATCTACCTTAATCAAATCAATTTCATATACTCAAGTATCACACATAACATGATATGAAATGAACTTTCATGTTAAGCTTATAATATAAGCGAACATACCCAAAATAATAACACCAAAATCAAGCATGACTAAACCATACTCCAAAGATAGAAATATATAGCCATTTTCGCATGGCATTTGTATATACATTTGCAAAATAACATGTAAGTTATTATAGAAAAGCTAGCTTATACATGCCATACTATTAGGTTCATTTACACAAGAGTACCAAAAGTTGATAGTGTGCTTGACTTGACGGGATTCCGAGTTTAAGTCTGCGACCTCAAGATCTAAAACACCAAGAAATAAACACTCTAATAAGCTTAGATAGCTTAGTAAGTTTAAGCAAGAAGGTAAAGTACACAAATATGCATTTCATCATTGCTTTAGTTTTCTAACTAACTATAGAATAATTCAATCTATCAACATGTAGCCAAAACTAACATTCATCAATCCCATATTCATTCAATCGCAAATCAAAAATCGAAGTAACCATATAGTCACATGTTTCATAGCCAAATAAAATTAGCTTACTTAAATTCGCAGTAAGATGATGAACCATTCGCCAAACATGCCTGACGTCTTTATTTACTTTTAATAATTGCCTCTATTCTTACCTTTTACCGATCTCACATACACAGTGCCTCCCGACTGATATCGCACACACAGTGCTCGGTAATTAATTTTTCGCACACACAGTGCCTTTCAACCGATATCGTATACACAGTGCTCGGTGATTATATTTCTGCACACACAGTGCCTTCTAACCAATCTCGCACACACAGTGCTCGGTAATTCAATTTTCGTACACACAGTGCTCATTAATTCGATCTTCACTTCGATCACATAGGCAAAGATAATATCACATTCCAAACATGTAATATCCACAATGTACATAATCGAACCAACTATCTCTTCCAATTTTTACACTACTACATTCGACCAAATTAAATAAATATATATAATTGCTTATTACACTTAACCATTTCTCATCTCAACTTCACATATAATTTTTCCTCAAAATATATCCAATCATTCAACTCAATTAATTCAAAACTCATATAAATACGATTCTTGTATTTGGCTAGCACATACATCATTCAATATTATACTCGGCAATAAGTAATTTAACATATTTGTATCTATTTAGCAATTGTACGACAATATAGATTCAATTTTGATTTAACCAAATGCTTAAAACTTACCTTGATAGTTGAAAGGTAAGGATGTCCCGGCTACTCGTCAAATTTAGCTTTCCCCCGATCCTTTTCCAACTCTTTCTTCCCTTGATCTAAACAAAGTTTGAAAAGAGCCTATTCAAATCATTTTCATTCATCCTAATTCGAAACATATCATTGTATTATTTTCTCAATTAGTCAATCATAGCTTCGAAATCCTTACCAATTTAATATAATTCTTTCATTTTAGCCATACACAAAATAAAGGACAAATTATCCATTCGTCCTTAATATTTCGTACATGAACAATTTAATACAAAATCGTTACTTGTTCAAAACATGTCCATTTATACCTTAATGAGCTAAGGCCGATCCTCTTTAAGCTTATTAAAGTCCCTATAGGTCCCAAATTTTAATCCAACCACAACATTTATAAATTCTACTTTCTTACTCTTAAAATTCACACCTTTTTCAATTAAGTCCTCAAAGCATTAAAACTCCAAATATCAAGAATTAACTAATTCTTATTAAGGGCCGAATACCCCTAACCCTTATATTAATTCATTTTTTTTACTTGCTTTTTAACCCTTTTGAAATTTTATTATAAATAATTTCTAATACAATTTATCTTCTAAAACCTAATATTCTATTTCAATACATACATATATTTCGATATATAAGTATAACCAAACAAATACTAATAATTCCATATATATACTCACTCAAAACGATTTTGGCGAATATAAAGATACCTCCATGCTCAACTCAAAATAATTTCCATTGCATTGCATACAATTTAAACCATTATTCACCCTTTCCATCTAATTCTCTTTCTCAAATAAATCTTGTATTCATCAAACACACAAGACAAAAGAAATACTCCTCCATTGCCGAAACTATACATGCTTAACTCTTAAAATTTCAACATGGTTTTCATGGTATTCAAGGTAACTCACTCAATTATGTAAATATTTGCTAAAACAAAGTTCAATCTCTTACCTTTTTACTACATGCAAAGGCCGAACAATGGAGATTCAATTTCTTTCTTTTCTTTGAAAGAAAATCGGTGGAGAAGATGAGTAAAGTGAGAGAAAATGAATTTCACACAAATTTTCCCTTATTTTATCAATTTAATATCTATTTTAATATACTTAAAATGTAATAATTAAATCATAAAGCATTTAAAAATTGTTTCTCCATCATCATTGCCGTCCACTAACATTAAAGGTGGGCAATTTGACATGCAAGTCCTCCCATGCATGCAAAACAATTCAATTTACCCTTCAAATTTTATATGTACTACTTTTATTACTTTAACCATTTGATCCTTCCTTTTTAATTTAGGCATACCAAAGTAATAAAACTCGAAATTTCGACACATGCTCATTCAGAATTACTACGCACGAAAGCATAAATAATATTATAAAATTTTTTGGCTCGGATTCGTGGTCCCGAAACCACCGTTCTGATTAGGGTCGTAATTGGGTATTCTGACCTCCACCTTTATTCTTCAAGAGCCCTTTCTTTTGCAATACTTAATAAGGTCTCTCATGGCCCAATTATTATTACAGCGTTCTCTACCATAGAATTCGGCCCTCGGGGTCAACCCGGCGGCTTCTATGAGGAAGGCGGCGCAAAGGAGGCTCGAGGGCTTGTTAAGGAAGGCGGCAAGGGCCGACGAAGGGGGGAAAACGAAGATATTTAATCACTCTCACACAGGGGTGGCGGGTGGATACAGAAAAAGACTAATCCAATCTTTTAATTCAACAAGAAGTACCACCAGTGTGATAGAATGCGATTCCGAATGATAAGACGTAGGTAGGATAGAAGGTATAGGATGGAACCGAATCGAGCCTACGGGGAAGTTGTTGCTCCTTAGAATGCCAAACCAAAGACGAAGCAGGCAAGGCTTTCCTTTCTTGTAGTCGGGGAAAGAATCCCGGGGTTGATGCTGAACCAATTCTTCCATTCCAGAGCCCAGAGGAAGAGGAAATAACATTCCATGCTGCGAGGCATCGCTGATAACATTGCCTCTTGTACAGTTGCTTTAGCCTAGGAGCCAACCTGTAAATATGTGGAAATAGGATATTGCACTGGAAATCTCCTAATACAAAAGGAAATATGAACTTCCAATGATGCTGACAAGGGGCTTTCTCGACCACAGCATACGGTGACGATGAAAGAGATACTTATATATAGTACGAAAATCTAGTCCCTCTTTCGTTGTTGAGCTTTCTCCTCCCTCGAATACTTTTTAAACTTAGGGAGACGATGAAAGAATAATAGCCCATAATCTTATCTTTTCCTTGTCTGATCTCACTAGCTAAGTCTCTTACACTTCTCGTTTTACAAAGTAAGTTCAATTCAATACCATACTCCTATATTCGGCTATCACCTATAAATACACTTTAACTATTCGAGTTTCATTATTCAACATAATCATAAATATTTCTTTAACGATATTTGCTTAAGGACTTACCTCATTGTCGATTTGAATAGTGTAAACCCATTTATTCGATAACCTTCGTCTTTCCCCGGTCCAAATCTATTTTTCTTTGTTCTTGATCTAAACATATTAAAATTTAGCTCATTCAAGTACATTTCATCTCAATTTAGTCCCTAAGTACATAAATAGGCAAATTACCATTTTACCCTTACTATTCACATTTTCACAATTTAGTCCTATTTGCATAAAACACAAAATACACAAAATTTCTCAATACCACTCAAGGGCCGAATACTCCTAGGGACTATACAAGTCCATTTATTTCATTTATTTTGCAAATAAGCCCTCTAAAATTTATTTTTACAAATTAGCCCTAAATACTCAATTTCACCAAAACTTTCAATACAAAACATACTAATCTTTAACATATCTTTAATCTAAAATCATCAAACATCAAAAAAACACATGAACATATCAATGGACGAACATCAAACATGCTTAGTTTTAAAAATTCTAACATAGGTCACCATTGTTCAAGCAACAATCTCAAAACGTCAAAATTAACAAAAGCAGAGCTAGAATTCATACCTAATTAAGCCAAATGGTTGCGAAATTCAAAGCTTCTCTAACCCTCTTCTTTATCTAACATTCAACGATGAGAGAAGTGAAGATGATAATGCTTTTGTTTTAGTAAATTATGACATATATTTTTATTTTTTAAATTACCATACTAACCTTTTAATAATAATATTCATAACATATATCATAAGGTTATGCTTGACATATGCCACCCACTACCCTAAAAAATGGGTTAATTACCCTTTTAATGACTCATATTAAAAAGCCATTATCATTCTAGCACTTTTCACTTTAGTTTGCAACTTTTACATTTTACGCGATTAAGTCCTTTTTCTAAATTAAACACATAAACGATTAAATTTTTCTACGAAACTTTCACACACATTAATTCACATATAATAAACATAAAATATAATATTTAAATATTTCTCAAACTCGAATTCATGGTCCCAAAACCACTGTTCCGATTAAGGTCAAATTCGGTCTGTTACACTTGGCGTGGAAATATGTAGAGATAGAGCCCATGGCGAGTTAGCTTGTCTCGAGAAGTGATTTGAAGAAGGTACTACAGCAGTGGTATGAGCGAAGCAGACAAAACACTGTAAGTGCCCGTTGGCTTCTCATTTCAAGCTTTACGCACAACTATCTCTTTCAACGAATACTGAGCGAGAATCTGAGTTGCAAGTTCAGTATTCTAATGCAAAGGTACAAGACCCAACATTCCTGTGCGATTAGTATAGTGAGCGGTATATGCATAATCTTGGAAAAGGACATTGGCAAGTCGTGAAATGGATTATACGGTATATTCAAAGATCGTGGATGTTGGATTCTTTGTTCGAAAGGGATAATACACTTGGTGAAGGTGTTATTAGATGCGTTGGTTCTAACTATGCTTGATTTGGATAAGCGAAGATCAACCACCGGTTACGTGTTTACACTTCTTTGGAGGACCAATAAGTTGGAAGTCTACACTCACGTCTCTGATTGCATTGTCAACCACGAGGCCGAATACATAGGCGTAATAGAGGTCGTAAATGAAGCTATTTGGTTACAAGGTATGGCTAAAACCTTGGGATTGGTTCAGGAGCATATTAATGTGTATTGTGCTAGTTAAAGTGCTATTCATTTAGCAAAGAATCAAGTCTATCATGCACGTACAAAGCATATTGACGTACAATTCCATTTTGTGCGGGAAATTATTGATGAGGGGAAAATTCGTCTTCAGAAGATTAAGACTGCAAATAATCCCGCAGATATGATGACCAAGGTGGTAACAACAACCAAGTTCGAACATTGTTTGAACTTGATCAATATCCTGCAAGTTTAACAGTTGAAGAAGGCACTATCCAGTATTGTTAGCAAAGGCAGAAAGAATTGTGTGAAGATAAGATTACTAGAATCAAATCTTCAAGGTGGAGATTATTGACAACAAGACAACAACCATCTTTGAAAAGTCAAAGATGGTGGGTGTCATAATTAGGCACCAAAAGTAGCACTTAATAATGGGTGACAATTGGCATGGAATAATTGATAATGGGTTGGCACTAAATTTGGTTTGGGATAATTGCTATTTTTGGTCCCTATTTGTATAAGTACTTTGCAAGTTGATTCCTGAACCTCAACTATAAATAGGATTAACCATTTCTCATTTTCTTCATCCCAACATTTGCCATTCTCTCCACTTAAGACATTGTTCTCTCTCCCTATTTGTAAATTTTCACTTGTATTTTTAGAGTGAAATATTTTTGGTAGTGCCCGATGACGTAGGCAAAATTTGCCGAACTTCGTTAAAGTTCTTGTGTTCTTTATTATTTATTCATATCTTTTCAGTATGATTGTAGTTATTTATTGTGCTATTAAATTAAGATAGAGTGATATTTTGGCTAGGAAAGACCTGGTACTTAAGTGATCATCGTGATTCACTTCTGTTTCTTGAGAATTGAACTTAATGTGATTTTTTAGTACAATAATTTTACTCTTTTACACGCTTCCGCACAGCACTATATCAACATACCCATACATGTTATAATCGACTTTGAGAACGATGAAAAAAGGAACCTCAGGTGATATTATGAATAAAATAAACATTAAAAAGAATAGCAGAGGATGGAATCCAAAATCTGATTCATTAATTTATACACTATATTTTTCCCCAATCATAAAATGCAACATAATGATGTAATTAAAAGGTAATAATGTCAGAATTAAATTTATCCAAAAACATCAAGAAAACGAGAAAAAGAAATATTAGGAGTATTGACAACGAAAGTGACATATTAAAAATTTTACTTTTGAGAAGGATACGAAGAAACCTAATATTTCTGGAGCTGAAGTTAAATTTTAAATACTCAGCATTAGGAATAACCAGAAACTCAACCTAAATATTGCTTCAAAATTTAGTGAAGTTACCAACTAATGGTTCATTATTACTCATTGACTTACCCAAAATAAAATAAAAGGATAAGAGAATTTTTTTGAAAAAAATAAACTTATAAACTTGAGTTCATCGACCGAGCTTCAATTTGGTATTTTAATAATTAAAAATGTATTGTCTTTTCTAATTAAAAAGAAGTTAATAAATAAACGACATGGAATTTATTTTGATAAAAGTGTCTTGAATGTCCCTGTTTTAAGAGTTAGATTATATTTTTTCTTTCTATTAAAAAATAAATTAATCTTTATATAATATATCAAAGTGTAAATTAGTTTTTATATAAAATAACCAAATAGTTCTGATTTACGTCTTGTGCCACCTTTTGACATGTATGAACTGATTTTAATAGTAAAAATGAATGACTTTTTTAACAAGAAAAAGATTAATTTACTTTTTAATATATTATATAAAAATTAATTTAACTATTTTTTTGAATAAAAATACAAAAACAATTTAATTCTTAATATAACCACCAGGGGCGTAGCCAAGGGGCCTGGCATGGGCTCCGGCCCCCCTAAAATGTAAAATTATTATTTTAGTTCTTAGAATTTTTTAAAAATTTTAAATTAATAAAGGTAAAATTGCACTTTGGCCCGCTAAAATTAGAAAATTTTAATTTAATTTTTTACAAATTATAAAGATATAAACTATAAAAAATTTAAATTTTATCCGACCTCCCTAAAACATTCTTCTAACTTTGCCCTGATAACCACCTTTATATACTTTTATTAAAGTTTTTATTCTCATATTCGGCATACGTAATAATAATCCCCATAGAATCTATATATATATGAAACTTTCAATACTTGTCTAGATATAGACCTTAAATGCACTCCAAACTTATAGTGATGGTTGTTTTTTAGGAATGAAATTGATCAACATTTTAACAGCAGGAGAGGTCTCGATGAAACCCTTGAAAAAACTTTAAATTAATTTTTTTTATTTTTACTAAGGTACTTAAACTTTTTTTTAAACCTAAATTGATACCTACAGTTACATTCTTGTTAACCAGTTCAATCGACCAAAATTAGAGTATACTACGACACTTCAGTCTAATTAGAAAACTACATGTGACATTCATATGTACTAAAAGAAAAATAAATTTATATATTTTAAAACTAAATAAAAATTTTAAAATTCAAAAATAACTTATCAAATTAAAATCTAATTAGAAATTTTAGTAAGTTATCATTTTATTTTGACTCAATATTGATTATCGTTCGCGTAATAGTATTTTCAAGTTTTATATAATAAATATTTAATTTAAAAAATATTTGTTTCAAAAAGCCAAAAATAGTATAATAATTTTTTAAAAAATGGAAAAATATTTAAATTATGATAACTAAAAAGAATATAAAAGTTTTAGAAAATTTTAAAAGTTTAAAAATATTTTTCACACAATTTATATAAATTTTAAAATAATTTTCTAATATAAATTTTGAAAATACTATTATGTCAAAATCAATCAACCCCAGTCAATTTCATTTCAAAGTCAAATGCTAATTTTCTAAATTTTATTTTATAAATTATTTTGAAATTATTTTTATAATTTTATTTATTATTAATTTTTTAGAATTTTGAAATTTATTTTTATTTTTAATACATATGGATGTTATGTAACTTTCTAATTGGATTGAAGTGCCATGTGACATAATTTAATTTCAGTCATTTTTTTTACGGTGATGGACTGAATTAGTTAACAAAATGTAACTTTAGGAGTCAATTTGGGCAAAAAAAAATTCATGTACTAACGTGAGAAAAATGATAAACTTTAAGAGGCAAATGATGCTTTACATAAAAAGAAAAGAAAAGAAAAGAAAAGAAACTTCAAACTAAAAATAACATGAATTTTTATATTAGGGTGATTATATTTTGTCTTCTCAACTAAAAATAAACAAATTAATCAACTATCGTTAGATTAATGAGTAAATTAGATGTTTTGTTAAAATTATATCAATTTCTATTAATAAAACTAGTCATTGTACATCATCTTGAGATATATATGATATACCACGTATAATTATTTGATTATTACATCAACCCTATCAATTTTTAACATATATATCATAGTATTCGAACTTGACAACTTGTACCTACTTGACACCTATTTTTTTTTTTACCTAATGGTTTGTGAACTTAAAACTACGAATTAACTTAATAATTTTTAGATACTTGACTAATATTGCCAAATTTATTATTTTCAAACAATTAGATGATGCCACTAATATTAAAGTACCAAGTATATTATGTCACGTGTACTAAAAATAATTTAATTTAATTTCTTTTTAATTCTTACTAATTAAAAATAAAAAACTTCTAATTAATTAACTGATATTTTATCTCTACCTCCGTTTCTTCTTCCTCTCGTCTTTAAGTTTCAACCAAATCTCTAGTCCACCCTCGTTCTCTGCGCCAACATTGCTGGCTCTCAGTTTGGGTAGTTTGAATCGAGGGACTCTCTTCTCCCCTTTTATTATTTTTTTCTTGTTATTGATTATTGGCTATAGGTTTATTGAGTCTTTGGTTGAGCGGTGGGCGACGAGTTTGAGGCTTGTTTTAGGAGGGGTCAGGTGAGTCAGGGTCGACAATTGTGCATGTCACAACTTTATTTTATTCGGATTAAGCTCAATTCGAATTACGTGTTTTTTTTTTAAATTTCTTAGTTATTAATTATTATTTATGGGGGACGGTTTTACATAGGGGAGTTAAAAAGGGAGTTGAGTAAGAGAAGAAGGGGGATTATCTCCAAAAGAGAAGTCAAAAGACAACAGCTCCATTTCCTTCACCTCCATTGACTCTCATACTACCATCAAAACCCCACACATTTCCTCAACCTTGACCGTTAACCCATCCCTGGGTTTGAAGCAGTGAAAGCATTCAACTTTGGTTAGTGGACGGTGATGATTCCAAGGAAGACCGGTTTCCATCATATTTGTGACCAAACAAAGAGTCTGCAAATTTAATAAGGAGAAGAAAACGAGAAATTGAAGAGGCCTTCCTTGACTGGTGATATTCAAATCTCAAAATACCATTAGTCCCATTGGCATTATTTTCAACCTTTACTTTCACCATCCATCTTATTATCATCATCATTTTATATGTTGTTGAATGTCATTCTGATGTTGAAATTATGGAAAATTTATGTGTGGCACGTGGTATATATATTTTGACTCTTGTGGGCGAAACATTTTTTTAAATATTTATATTATTTCAATAATTATAATTGAAAATTTTCAAATGATTTAAAAGTTATAACACTGGATTATTAATCAAGTGTTTTTATTATTTATAATGATGAGTTATATTTTTATTATTAAAAGTTGTATTATTTAATTATACTTATTCAAATACATATCTATTGAATAAATTATATTTATTATAAAAGTCACAATTGTTTATAATTGACAGTTATTTATCTACGAAGAGACTTGAAAATTCTTATGTTTCATTTGTTTAATAGACTAAAGTAAGAAACAAAAATTTCTTTTGATTCTCTTCCATCTTTTACTATTTTAAATTATTGTATAAAAATTTATTGTAAAATTTGTTATAGAAATCATGCATAAAATTATAAAATCATGCACGCACTAACACTTATCAAATTAACTTCTATCATTATCATTGACGTTTAGCACAAACATGCATAAAATCATGCTTTTTCTTCCTCAAGTGTATTTGTAAAATATTTTGATAAAATAATAAGATGTCCTTTGACACGATAATAATATTGGAAATCATTGTTAGGATTCGCAAAAACTTTCAATAATTATTCATTGCGAAAGAAAATAAGATTTTTAAAATCTATTTAAGAATGATTGTCAATTCAATTTGATCTACTATAGTTAACTCCTAAAAATAACTCAAATTTAATAGAAAAAAATCCCAAAATAAACTTAATTTCTTGAAATGTAAATTAATCTAATCCAAATAAAATGAGGTAATTATCGCATAGCAAATGTCAACATTGTCATGATACATCTAATAGAAAAAGACAATAGCACTTAACCCAACTTAATAAAATTATGAAAATGTAGGTGAATTTTGCCATTTGAGTTTGAGTGTCTTTTCTTGTAGTGTGTGAAATCGTATTATTTGCAACTTGTAAGTAAGGAACTTCTTCCGGTGGTTTATTTCATCTCCTAACAAGTTAATTCAAAGAAGTATTTGTTGAATTTCATATTTTTATTGTCCTTTCAAATTAGCTTATAATTGTGCTGGCATAGTTTTGGGGTGACTGTCGATTTTTATCCATATATAAACCCCAAACACGTGTTCTAAAATTAGTTCACACGATTTTAAGGTCCTATTAGGCACATGAAACTGTAGAAGAGTAAAAGAAGAAAAATTAGACTTATCTAAAAGTTGAATAATTCGTTTGGTCCAATAGATTCGACTTAACTTGGACTGGATTTAAACAAAGATTTTTGTACTAAACAAAATCAACTCAAAACTTTTAAAATTCTAATGAAGTATTTTGGCACTAATTACCGCTATAATTGGATGAAGGATATTTGCAATATTATCACATTATGTACCTACAAATATATGATTCTATTAAAAATATTAACTTTGTCAACTCCGGGGTGGTAAGGTTTAAGTTTGTCAACTCCGGGGTGGTTAAGTTAGAAATATATAATAATAAAATCTATATAAAACAAGCAATAAATTTGAAATGCCTGCAAAATGTCAAACAACCCAATTTAGAAAGTTTGAAATTTAATTTCCAGCTAGGATATTCTAGGATTTGCTTCTTCAATTACAAGACCATCACTAGTTTTTCTTTAAGTCACATAGTTGTATTTCTTTCCTTATTCCAGTTCTTGATTCGGTATATCTTTGCTATATATTGTATACTTATGATATCGTACCCGCTACTATAGCTTATTTCTGCAGTGTTCATTTTATATTCAAAGCCAATCAATTCTTGGACGTCTCAGGTATGTTTCACTTCAGCTTTGAGTAATACGGATTGGTAATTTGAAGATAGAGTTCTGATGATGGTTGGATTGATCTGTGTGAGGATTCTTTGTTATATGGATTCAGAATGAGTGCACGATATTGAAATTATTTAATACAAGTATTTTTAATTTTCTTTAAATTTGTTCATCTATAATTTACAATATAGAAAAGAGAGTGCCATTTTACTTGTGAGTGAAAGGCTTTTTAATTATGCCACTCAATTATTGCTTTCATTAATCGTTAGATGAGAGTTTTTCTTGATTTGCATGTCTCTATAGAACCCACATATTTAATAACTTGCTAAAAAAATTGTGGAATCCATGTATGCACAGAAATTTAGACCTGACAATGCATTCTTAGTTTCCAACATTTTGCATGTTATGCAGCATTCCTGACTGAGAGCTATGGATCATTTTCTCAATAAGATTGATAAACACTTGGACAATCACAGAAGCCTCCCTCAGAATATGAATGAGCTTAAAAGGAAATTAAATGATTTAAACGGTCTGAAGGAAGACATAGAATCTAGAGTGAGCTCAGAGCTGCAGCCAACAAAGAAACTCAAGAAAGAGGTCCAAATATGGTTGGACAATGTTGAAAGAATCAACGGCGAAACACTAAGCCTTGATGGAAGAATCGGAGAAAGCAGTGCTCTTACACGCGGTTTCCACGCAGAAGATGTGTTAATGAGGATGAAGGAAGTTGAAGAATATATTCAACAAGGCAAATTTTGTGAAGGTTTGGTGGTTGACAATCCTCGACGGATTGGACAAGTTTTATCGACTTCAACCCTATCAGGTGAAGCTACGAAGTCATGCATGGAAGAAATTTGGCAGTGCTTGATGAATGATGAGGTTCGAAAATTGGAATTTGGGGATGGGAGGAGTAGGGAAAACAAGCATTATGAAGCATATAAACAATCAACTCTTGAAAGAGACCCATAAGTTCGATGTTGTGATTTGGATCACTGTATCAAAGGAGATGAGTCTTGCTAAACTGCAGAAAGACATTGCAAGTAGACTTGATGTAAAATTTTCTGGCAATGAATGTGAAACAACAAGGGCGGGGATGTTGTTTGAAGCATTGTCTTTCAAGTTCAGTAGGTTTGTGATGATCTTGGACGATGTATGGGAGAAGATTTCCCTTGAAAAGGTAGGAATCCCTGAGTCATCTAATGGGAGTAAATTAGTGTTAACAACGCGATCACTTGATGTGTGCCGACATGTGGGTTGTAATAGAGTAATTCAAATAAAGCCTCTTGCGGAAGAAGAGGCATGGAACTTGTTCTTGGAGATTGTAGGTGGGAATATTCTAAATATTCCTGGATTGGAACCAGTTGCAAAATCAATAACTAAGCATTGTGCGGGTTTGCCCTTGGGAGTAATTGTTGTAGCTGCTTGTATGAGGGGACTTGATGACCTTTTTGAATGGAGGAATGCGCTAACGGAACTAAGTTTAGCAAGACAAAGTGTTAATGGATTGGAAGATGAGGTGATCCAACAATTGCGATTTAGTTATGATCGTTTAAAGGATCAAAAACTTCAACTCTGTTTCCTCAACTGTGCCTTATATCCTGAAGATTTTGCAATCAGAGAGATAGATCTTGTTCATCTTTGGATTGCAGAAGGGCTTATCGAAGAAATGAACAGTAGGCAAGCAGAGTATGACAAGGGTTGTGCAATAATGAATAGACTCATAAACAACTGTTTGTTAGAAGTTCCTACGGAAACAGAAAATGGAAGATGTGTAAAGATGCATGATCTTGTAAGGGACATGGCATTACATATCACATGTGGAACACCTCGATTCTTAGTAAAAGCTGGCATGAGATTAACGGAGCCACCAGATATGCAAGAATGGAGAAAGGACCTAGAAAAGTTTCATTGATGGAGAATTGGGGTTACAGCTTCCTATCCTTTGGAAATATCGCCACCAAAGTGTCCGATGCTCACAACACTATTGTTGTCTGGTTGTAATATACAAAGCATTCCAGAAGGCTTCTTCAAGCATATGCACGTACTCAAGATTCTTGATCTTTCTGCAAATCCTGTCAAGAATCTCCCAGATTCCATTGCTAATTTGAAGAACCTCACTGCACTATTGCTTCGTCATTGTCGAAGTTTAGAGAAGGTGCCATCATTGTCAAAACTTCAAGTCTTGAAGGAGTTAAATCTTGAAGCAACACATATCAAGGAAGTCCCTTGTGGGATGAAAAACTTGTTGAAACTGAATTACCTGAATTTGAATGGTATAGGAGACCTACATGAGATTCCTGATCGAGCATTATCAAAACTTTCTTGCCTTCAAGACTTGATTGTTGGTGAAACATTGATACGTGGAGAAGATGTTGGTGGATTGAAGAAACTGGAAATTCTTAAAGGGAGGTTTTACGACTTGCACAACTTAAATGCGTATGTCGAAGCTTTACATGGTCGAGAAGAACCTCTTGAGTACATCATCCGCGTTGGTTTGAGAGGATGGGTGGAGCAAATTAATACAAGAAAGTACATTGAGTTATGTGGTTGTAATATCTATACCAATCAGATTATACTTCCACAAGTTGAGGAGTTATACATTAAGGAGTGCAATCTCAATTGTAGCGAAGGATATCCGCTTTTCTCCAGGTTTATTCTAATCTCACTTAGCACATTCTCCTCTCTTAAATTTCTTGATATATATAATTGTAAAAGCATGAAAAAATTGTTCTCTCCAAATTGCTTGCCACAAAATTTACAAGAGCTTAGCGTATCGGAGTGTAACAAGCTAGAGGAAATAATAGCAATAGAACTTGGATGGAATCAAAGAGGAAACGCTACCATGGAGTTTCATCTACCACAATTAAGGTTATTTTCACTATGGAATCTACCAAAATTGGAGAGCATTTGCAGTGTTAATGGAGTAATCGTTTGTGATTCACTTGAAATAATTGAGGTAAGAAATTGTCCGAAATTAAAAGGATGCCTCTTAATCTTTCCCAACTTGATAATATTAGACTTCAACCATCTGGCCCTCTCTCCTCTTATTTGTATAAAGCCAAAAGAGTGGTGGGAATCAGTGGAATGGGATTATCCGAATGCCAAATCTATTTTAGAGCCCTTGTTGCGGTCTTGCTGGTAGTGCTGAATTTACATTAACTCCAGTGATGTTTTCTTTCAATAACTTCTAATTGCTATTTGTATTATAAATTTTGTACAAGTTAAGTGGAATAGAAATCAACTGAAACTTTTGCTTGTTCCTATCCGAAACATGATTATAATTTTTTTCATGAAAAATATTACGTGAATTCATGTTTTTAGTGGTGGAGCTTTATATAAATTTATGTTATGACTGAATAATTGTAGGATCGTATTAAACTATTTCGAAGTTGGAAGCAGCAGATTGCGGGTTAACGTGCAGCAAATGTGTAACATTTTAGCAGCTAAGGTGTGATTGTTTGGGGTTAAACTGAATCTAAGTTAATTAACGATATAATTGAGTTGAGCCTAAATGTTGAAAGAGTAAAATAATTAATTTTAAATTTTATTACAATTGAATTTGATTAAGTTTTATTTCTATAATGTGAATAAATGTCGGTTTATCAAAGAATTAATTGAAACAGAGAAAAAAATATGAATGAAGGGATGGTTTAATCCATTAACAAAGCACCTTTTATATATAAGTCTCAAGTGACAATCTCAACAAAAAATTCAAATTGTTACTCCTTCTAGCAAGCTAACAAATCTCTTTAGGATTTAGTCTTATTTTTTGTAAAAATAGATGTAACCTTGAGACACTAACATTCTTCTCCTGACTCAAATGTTACAGATACTAAGTTTATTCTTAAAAAACTCAAATTGACTACCATGAAAAATTTAGTGAAAATACCCGTCATCTGATTCTCTGATTTGCAATAAACCAATTTCTTCAATATTCGCCTTCTATGAATTCCTTCTTAACTAGTGTAGCTTCAAGAGTTGCCTCTAATTGTCTTCTACCATGCAACTCCATCTGAATCAAAATCTCCATAATTCAAAATTATCACAAGTTACTCCAAAAAAATCATGAGACTGATCAAAGTGCCACCTTCTTCCAAATAAAGGGCTTTTATGGGTACACATTAAAAGCAAAATTATCCATATATTGATTTCAAGAAAAAAATGGATATAAGAAACTTTTTTAGTATTTAAAGAAATATGTTATTTTTTGCTCACTTGGCATTAAAGTGCAAGAGATGCATTTTCATTGATGTATCATTATTCTTTATTAGATAGTTAAATGTTGGTGTTTTCATACTTGAGGCTTAAGTTTAATTTATTTTTCAACATTTTAAGTTTTTTATTAATGTTGTTTGGAATTTTTTAACTTTTAATTAATGTTTTAGTTAATAAACATCCTAGTTTTAATTTTGTTTTAATTCAGAGTTTTAATTAATAACTCATTTATTTATATAAACAAAATATTAAAAATGTAATTGTTTAATAAAAAGTATTATATATATATATATATATATCATTATGTTAAATATATTTTATTTTAAAGAAAATTCAATTAATTTTAAATGTTTTTTATTTATAATTTTATAGGTCAAATATTTTTTCACCCTATATTGTGAATATGGTAAATTTTAATATCATTAAATCAATTAATTATTTCAAATATCATTATTTTACTAACTATAATTTTGTTATGTGAGAAATATATTAAAAATATCATTATTTGATTTTATAATATTAGAATTTAGCATACCCACAATGTAGGTGGACAAAAATAAAAATTTGACATATAAAAATTATAAATCAAGAAAATATATGAGAAAAATTAGTTGATATTTTTAAAATAAAATATATTTAACTTAAAATATATATATAAAAATATGATTTTTAATTATATAATTACATAGTTATTATTTGTTTATATAAATAAAGGAGTTGTCAATTAAAATATGAATTAAAAATTTAAAAAATTATTAACTAAAAATATTAATTAAAAATTAAAATAAAAATTTTCAAAGAACATGAATTAATTTATAAAATTAGAATTAGAAAAGCTTGAAACAAAAATAAAATAAAATAAAACTCCAAATGAACAAAAAAAAAACTAAAAAAAAAAGAACCTAACATGCTAAAGAAAAGGAATCAAACTCGAGCAACATATACTGAAATATTTAGGGATGGTGATGCTTAAAGGATAGTAGTTTTCAAAGCGCTTTTTCATGATACACTTTCACTCTACGTTAGTAAAAACGATCTATTTTCTTAAATACTAAAAAAAGTGATTTATATTTTTAATTTGTTTTTAAAATTAACTTATACCAATAATTTTATCAAAATATAGAAAACATAAACTTATTTACCAATAAAAATAATTTAAACTCTGTTAAGCCTATCATAAACTGCAACAGACTATAGATTCCTTTTCATGCTTGCCATTTCCAGGGTGAGCCTCGCCTTGCCTTACCTCGTGTTTTCATATTTTAAAAATATACTACTTCATATATTAGGGCAAAGCTAGAACAAATTTTTAAGAGTTAAATAAAATTTAATTTTTATATTTTATATTTTTATAAATTTTAAAATATTAAATCAAATTTTATAATTTTAAGGGTTAAAATATAATTTTACCTTTATTAATTTAATTTTTTATAAAATTAAAAATTTAAATAATAATTTTACATTTTAAGAGTACCGGCCTCTACCAACTCTAAATTAGCCTCTGTTTGCATATAGATTGTTTGTATATATTAAATTAATTATATTAAACGTTTTTATTTGTAAATTAATTGTATACTACATTTAAAAAAAATTGATAATTTAAACCATAACACATATGTGTTGAAAAATGTAAACCCTCAGCAGAACAATATCTTGTAATATGATATTGAAATAAGAAAAAGGTAAAAACACTAAAAAAGTGATTGGACCCAACCTTTCTTTTCTTAGAGTTTCATAGCAGCCTTCTTTGACTAAGTTTTTGGTTTAAAAATAAATCTATTTACTCATTTATGAAAAGAATTTGTTAAAATTTTGATAATCATCGATATTTTATATTTATTATTAACTTTTAATTTAATTTTAACAAAATTCACATGATAAAAATTGGGTTAATAATTGGTACACTAATAAATATTATTTTATAAAATTATGCATAATTTTAATTTAATTATAAAAAATAACAAATTAAAAAATAATTCAAAATGAATTAATTCATATACCAGCAATTTAAATGTTAAACTTCAATTATTAGAAATCTTAAAAGAAATTGAACTTTGAAAGTTTCCAAAATTAAAATACTACGTTTGGACTAAAAGTACTTTTATCCTTCCCAAATATATAATTATTTTCGTATTTAAAATACCCTTAGAAAATATTTAACTATTTATTCCTTTTTGTATTATTTTCTGAATTTTTCTTTTGTTATTAAAAATTATAATACTTTTATGATTACCATTTAACTTAAACTTTTTGTTAATAAAAATATTTTTCCATTAACATTCCACTTAGAAAAGTATAATTCCCTACTTTGATCCGCTTTCAGCATTGGTTTCCATTTGTGTTAGGTGAAAATAATTGAACAAGTTTAGGTGAGTGAAAGGCAGTTACATAACACCCTTTGGTTTGGAGTACTGACTCTCTTCTATCACTTTGTCAATCATATTATCAGCAGCCAACCAATTTCTTTTGCTGCTTTTCCTCATTTGTGGTGCTTTGCTCTCTCTCTCTCTCTTTCCCCTCCGGTCATCGTCTTCAAACAAGTTAGTCAGAAAGGTATTTATTGAATTCCACATTTTTATTTTGTTTTTCCAAGTCTCATAAACTGCAACAAACTTGGTTCCTTTTCATGCTTGCAATGACACACATTGCTTTTTGCTCCCTCTTCAAGGGTGAATGTATTTCTTCATATTTTAGGAAGATCACATCTGCATGTCTTATATTTGAATATGGGTCGAATATAGAAAAAAGCAAAGCTAGACTCTTTAACATAGGTCACTAAGATGTTGACACAAATTGTTTATGATTTGTGTTCTAGCTGGTTACAACTACAGTAAATGTGCTTCCAAGATCCCATTAGGCACATTTTACTAGAAGAGTATTGGAATTGAGATTAGGATTTGTAATCTCTTTTCCGGAGGTGAAACAGAGAGCTTAATAACAGTATGCAGATATTTTAGCATGTAAACATACTATGAAAAACGGCACTCAACCAACAAACGCTGCTATTGCATTGAAGAATCAAATAATAACATATTAGAATTCCTCATACATGGTAATTTATTTGGAAACTCTAGATATGTATGTTCCATTAATTTCAATTCATCATTGTGAGGGGAAATTTATTTATTAAATTTTTATAACTTCTAAAAGATCTTGTGGAATCTATTCAGAAAATGAAGTTATTTTTTAGCCATGTTTAGATACATACAGCTGACTATGCATTATTATTATTTGGTTTCTAACATATTACATGTTTTGCAGTACTCTTAACTGAGAGTCTGAAAAGCCATGGACTTTGTTCTGAATAAGATTGACAAACATTTGGACAATCACAGAAGCCTTGATCAGCATGTGAATGACCTGAAAAGAAAATTGACACAATTGAATGGTGTAAAGGAAGATATGAATTCTAGAATGAACGCAGAGCTGCGGCCAAGAAAGAAACTCAAGACGGAATTCCAGATATGGTTGGAAAATGTCGAAAGAATCAATGGCGAAGTTCAAAACCTTAATGAACGAATTGGTGAAAGCAGTACTCTTACACGTGGATTTCATGTAGACAATGTGTTAAAGAGGACAAGGGAAGTTGAGGAACTTATTCAACAAGGCAAATTTCAGGAAGGTTTGGTGGTTGACAATCCTCAATGGATTGGACAGGTTTTGTCCACAACAACTTTATCGGGTGAAGGAACAAAGGCCTGTATGGATGAGATTTGGAAGTGCCTGATGGATGATGAGGTTGGAAAGATTGGAGTTTGGGGGATGGGTGGTGTGGGGAAAACCAGCATCATGAAGCTTATAAACAATCAACTCTTAAAAGAGATGGGGAGGTTCGATGTTGTGATTTGGAGCACTGTATCCAAGGAGATGAGTATTGCTAAACTACAAAAAGACATTGCAAGTCAAATCAAAGTAACTTTTTGTGGTGATGAATGTGAAACAAGAAGGGCAGGGATGCTGCTTGAAGCATTGTCACGAAAGCGAAGGCCTGTGTTCATCTTGGATGACCTACGGCAGGAGGTTTCCCTTGAGAAAGTAGGAATTCTGAACCGTCTGTTGGGAATAAATTAGTGTTGACAACGCGTTCATTTGATGTGTGTCGAAAAATGGGTTGTAGAGTGCTAGAAACTGTGATTGAAAAAAATATTTCTGAGAGAAAATTAGATCTGAAATTTCTTTTAGATTGTTTTCTTAATCTGTTCACAAAACTTGCCTTGATTCATCTGTTATTTCATATTTATACAAAGGGCTAAACACTAACTAATCTTAGCTGGACTAACTGCCCTTCACCAACTAACTAACCGTTTTATCTAGATACATTATATTCTATCATGCACCTATCTTCCCGACCTGTGAGACACAAAGTTGATTCCGAAACCGCGAAAAACATGTGGCAGACAAAGGCTTTGTAAATATATCTGCGACTTGATCAAAAGCAGGAACCTCACCGACCAAAAGAGATCCAGCGGCAACCTTTTCACTAACGAAAAATAAATCGAACTCAACATGTTTAAACTTGGAATGCAAGACCGGATTGGCCGCAACAACTACTGCACTGGAACTATCACACCAGATAGCTGGAGTATCAACAGACACAACTTGCAATTCTTGAAGTAACGAGACTAACCAAGTCATCTCACTCGCTGTTGCATGACTATACTTCTATATTCACTTCATCGTGGACCGAGACACAACTTGCTGCTTTTTAGATCCCCACAAGACAGGAGTCTGTCCAAAATAAACACAGTATCCAGAGGTGGATCGACGATCGTCAAAATCAAGCCCCCAGTTGGCATCGGCATATCCAACCAAAGACAACCGAGAAGACGGACGAAAGACCAACCCAAAATTAATTGTTCCCAACAAATATCGTAATATGCGTTTTAATGCTATCATATGAACAGTAGTAGGACTATGCATAAACTGGCATATCCTGTTAACGGCATATGCAATATTTGGTCCGATCAAAACAATATACTGAAGAGCACCAGCAAGGCTCCTGTATTCAGTCGGATCAGCCAAAGGTTAACCATCAGTCTTTGACATATGAGACGAACTGAGCATTGGAGTATGAACATCTTTTGCCGTGAGCATCGAGCAACGAGCAAGAATATCCCGTATATATTTTCTTTGACACAGATGAAGAGAACCCTTGGTGCTAGTAACCTCGAGCCCAATAAAATAGTGTAACTCACCCATATCCTTGAGCGAAAACTCACTATTTAACAAGCGAACAAACCATTCTATTGACTCGGGCACACTACCAGTAATTATAATATCATCAACATACACGAGAACATAAAGAGTGGAACCACCTATTATCCGCACGAATAAGGACGAATCAGACTTAGAAGCACCGAATCCCAACGAGTTTAGGAAGCATTTGAGCTTCTCAAACCAGGCACGAGGTGCTTGTCGGAGACCGTACAACGCTTTTTTCAAGCGACACACCAGAGGTTGACCATCAGCACTAGTCTGCTCATACCCAGGAGGCTGACTCATAAATACCTCAGTGTCGAGATCCCCATTTAAGAAAGCATTATTAACGTTAACTTGCCGCAACTGCCATGCCTTCGAGACTGTAATAGATAGAACAATACGCACAGTAGAAGGTTTAACAATAGGACTAAAAGTTTCGTGAAAATCACACCCAGGAATTTGAGAGCAACCTTTTGCTACCAGACGAGCTTTTCGGCGAGCAACAGTGCCATCTGGATTTCTCTTGATTTTGAATAACCACTTGCACCCTACAACTTTGCGGTTTTGTGGACGGGCTACAAACTCCCAAGTGGAATTACGAATAAGGGCATCATATTCAGCCTGAGCAGCGGCCCGCCAGTCAGACGAGGTGAATGCCTCTTCTATTGTAGACGGTTCATCAACCTCAACCGACATTGCCTTGGGTTTAAAAATTCCAGCCTTTGACCTGGTCACCATTGGATGAGCATTCACCACAGGAACATTTTGTGCCTGAGGGGTAGTACTTGAACCAGCACCCCTCCCACACTCACGACCATCAACAGAACCAGAAGATAAGGAGCATGGAGGATCCTCAATCTCATGTCGGGGCAAATCGAAAGAATGCGTAAATGAACACTCACCTGGAGGGTCTCGAGCAGACCCGACCTCAGGTTGTGGCGAAACAGGGGAAGACAAAAATGAACCATCACCTCTTTGAGAACTCAACGGAGAACAACGAGCCAGAGGAGACTCGACATTTACAGATACACCAGACTGAACAACTGGAACAAACGTTGCAACAGGTTGATTTTTTACTTGTACGCATGTATCTGAAAGAGACGGAGATGACAAGAATTTGGTTTCATCAAACACCACATGACGAGAGACAATTATTCGACCAGTCGGTAATAGGCACAAATACCCTTTATGTTGAGCACTATAGCCCAAGAAAGTGGATGGTTGAGATCGAAAATCCAACTTATGATTCAAAAACGGACGTAGATAGGGATAGCAACAGCATCCGAAAACCCGCAAATGATCATACGAAGGTGCGGTCCAATGAAGAACTTGATACGGGGATAATCCGTTCAGAACTGGGGTGGGTAAGTGATTGATGAGATGTACAGCACAACAGAATGCATAACTCAAAAATTCCATGGGTAGATTTGCTTGAGCGAGCAGCGTGATGCCCATGTCAACAATGTGACGGTGTTTCCTTTCTGCAACACCATTCTGTTCAGATGTATGTGGGCATGTTAAGCGATGAACGATGCCATGCGAGTCCAGAATAGACTTGAACGCTCTATATTCACCACCCCAATCACTTTGAAACTGTTTGATATTCTTCCCAAACTGAGTGCGAACTAATCGTTGAAACTGAACAAAACACTGCACCGCCTGAGACTTCTGTCGAAGAAGATAAACCCACGTAAATCGGGTACACATATCAACAAATGAAATATAGTACCAATTATTCCCACTGGAAACAGATGCCGGACCCCACAGATCAGAGACCACCAAATCAAATGGATTCGTATATTTAGTAACAGACGTAGGAAATGACAATTTATGGGCTTTCCCTTTCTGACACGCCGTACATATACCATTAAGTGAAATATCTGACGAGAGAACAACATTACACTTTTCTAGAACACTTTTGACAACAGGAATAGATGGGTGACCAAGGCGATTATGCCACAAAGTCAGCTTATTACAATCATTATTTTTATTACTAACTGTATTTGAAGTAGAAACTGGAACCTCAACAGACTGAGCAGACCAGGTCGGCAGAGAGAACTTGTAGAGTCCATCATGTATGTGGCCCTTCAGCAGCGTTTCTCGGGTCAGGATGTCCTTAATAACACAATACGTTGTATGAAACTCAAAAAACACACCATTGTCGTTAGCAAACTGAGATACTGACAATAGATTTTTTCGAATATTTGGCACACACAAAACATCAGTCAATTGAAGCAACCTAGAGCGTGTGGGTAAAAAACCATTACCAATAGAGGAAATTAGGGCCGGTGTCCCGTCACCCATCAATAAAGAGGACGTACCTAGATAAGGAGTAGTGTCCTGCAGAGCCGACGCATCACGACAAACATGATTGCTTGCACCCGAATCGGGATACCACGAAGCAGTCCGAGTGGCACCGGTATGTACGACCCCGTGAGATCAGTATTTGAGCCAACATGAGCAGTATTAGCATTTGGGTCTGACGAAGCAGAATAACCAGAAGCATTTAGATCACCAACTCTAGGAAGTCCGATACACGGATTAGTTCCCGAATAAACACGAGCCCGAGGCTTGGTACGCCAAGGAATAGGAGAGTCCGATACTTGTTCAAATTGAACACAATTATTAACTGGTCTAACAGCCTCAAGTGGGCTAGAATCATGCCCATAATAAGTATCTAATAGTGGATCCTTAGGCCCAGTAGAGTGAGATGCGGCATTTGGCCCACCATGTACAAAAGGGCGCCGAAAATCCATCATAGGTGCTGGACTAGGAGGAAATGCACGGGGCCCACCTTGTATGTCTTGCTGAAAGTCCTGCCGAAAGTCCATCATAGGTGCTTATCTTATAGGATATGCATGGGGCCCACCATAGATGTTTTGCAATTGAGTATTAGGGAGCCTAAATTGCGGTACAGCTGGTTGCCAATTTTGACCACCATAAGTCCAATTTTGACCACTGCTATTTTGACTAGCAAAAGGCCAATTTGGACCAGCAGATGGAGTATACTTCACGCGTTGAGAAGGCCACTCCTGGTGCCCGCGAGTCTGTTCTTGTGGCGTCCCATAAACCACATCAAGAGGAGAATCCGACGCCGGAGGCCCACAGAAACTATAATCGGCCGGTATCGAGCGGGAGCCATCATAGTCCCGATTAAACCTATAGTAACACTTCAAGGCAAGATGGCCAACACGGTTGCAGATCTGGCACTGGATCCGCGGTCGAAATCCCCATCCACGTCCACCGGTCAGAGGTCGACCACCACGAACGGCCACACTTCGATCAGACTGAGAGGATTCGACAAGATTCACATGCAAGGGAAGCTCCTGAGCGTCTCTCAATTGGCGTTGCTCACATTCCATTAACATCACCACAATCCACCGGAAAGAAAATCGCTCCGACGAGAGAGACACCAGCGAAACAATGGCCTCAAACTCCGATGGTAACCCCGCAAGGAGCACCTCTGATTTCTCATTCTCAGAGACACAAACACCAGACGCCGCAAGTAAATCGCACAAGTGTTTTATTTTATCAACATATGCTTTCATAGACATATTACCTTTTTTTAAAGAATGAAGTTCATGCTTGATCTTTGACTGTTTGACATTTGTATCGGTAGCAAAGAGACTGGTTGCCGTGCACCAGACGTCCGATGACGTGCGAGCATCAGTGAACGAGGAAAGGTGCGATGTGCTGATCGTGGAAAGTAACCACGAGACAAGCAAAAGATCTTGTCTAGAGAACACAAGTGCAGCCAAATTTGGAGCCATAGATCCATCGGCCGTTTGAATAAACCGAGCCGGCGATGGAAGAGTACCATCAATGAATCCTAACAAGTCATATGCACCGAGAATAACACGTACCTGCTGTTGCCAAAGGATGAACGTGCTCTCATCCAACTTCACCACGTCGTGACGAGGGAAGGACGTGACAACTTTGTCACCAGTGAACAAAGCAGAAACACCTTCAACAGAGCCAGAGTCGGAAGGGTGAGTGGTAGCCATAGATCCTAGAATCGAATGGCGACTGATACCATGCTAGAAACTGTGATTGAAAAAATATTTCTGAGAGAAAATTAGATCTGAAATTTCTTTTAGATTGTTTTCTTAACTGCTCACAAAACTTGCCTTGATTCATCTGTTATTTCATATTTATACAAAGGGCTAAACACTAACTAATCTTAGCTGGACTAACTGCCCTTCACCAACTAACTAACCGTTTTAGCTAGATACATTATATTCTATCATAGAGCAATTAAAGTAAAGCCTTTGGTGGAAGAAGAGGCATGGAAGTTGTTCTCGGAAAAGGTGGGTTGGGATATTCTAAATGTTACAAAGCGTGGAACCAATTGCAAAAAGATTGCTAAGCATTGTGCGGGTTTGCCCTTGGGAGTAATTCATCGTAGCTTCTTGCATGAAAGGCATTGATGATCTTTCCGAATGGAGGAACGCACTAAAGGAATTGCGAACACAAACAAAGTGTTAATGAATTGGAAGATGAGGTGTTCAAAGAAATGCGATTTAGTTATGATCGTTTGAATGATCTAAAACTTCAACATTGTTTTCTCGGTTGTGCTTTATATCCCGAAGATTGGAGAATTGAAGAGAGAGAGCTTGTTAAACTATGGATTTGAAGGGCTTGTGGAAGAAATGGATAGCAGCAAAGCGAGAATTTGACAAGGGCATGCAATAATTAATAGACTCAAAAACAATTGTTTGTTAGAAGATTTTTCAGAATTGGTAAGGGTAAAGATGCAAGGTCTTAGGTGGTATATGGCATGCAATAAAAGACGGGTAAAGATGCATGATCTTATAAGGGACATGGCATTACATATCACAAGTGCAAAACGTCGATTCTTGGTAAAAGCGGCATGGGATTAAGGAGCCACCAAATGTGCAAGAATGGAGTGAGGATTTGGAGAAGGTTTCATTGATGAGGAATAGGATGTTAGAAGTTCCAGATCCCTTGGAAATGTCACCACCAAAGTGTCCGATGCTCACGATATTGTTCTTTGGTGATTGTGGTATAAAGGGTATTCGGAAGGTTTCTTCAACCATATGGATGGACTCAAGATTCTTAATCTTTCGGGAATCCTATAACGAGTCTCCCAAATTCCATATCAAATTTGAAGAATCTCAACGCATTATTGCTTGCTTTACGTAAAAAGTTAGACGATGTGCCATTTTGTCAAAGCTTGAGTTTTAAAAGAGTTGGATCTTCAAGGAACAAAAATCAAGGAAGTCCCCATGGGTTGGAAAACTTGCTGAATCTCAAGTACCTAAATCTAGAACATTCGATCATACATGAGATCCCGAATGGAATATTGTCCAAACTTTCTTGCCTTCAATATTTGAATGTTATTGGAACATTCATAAGTGGGAAGAAGGTTGGTGAGTTAAAGAAATTGAAAATGATTAAAGGGTGGTTTTACGAATTCCACGACTTGAGCATGTATCTCCAAGCTTTTCATGATGGAGAAGAGCGTCGTAAATATATCATCCATGTGGGTAAAAAACAATCTCCGGAAAGTATAGCAACAAAAAGCATTAAAGTACGGGGTTGTAATATCTCCAATCAGATCATGCTTCCACGTGACCTTGAGGAATTGGACGTTCGTAACTGCACTTTCTGTTGTCACGAAAACTATCCACTTTTCTCCAGGTTTGTCCTGACCTCACTTAGCACCTTTTCCTCTCTTACATATCTTGTAATAAGGGATGTGAAAAATATGAAAAAGTTGTTCTCTCCAAACTGCATGCCGCTAAAATTAGAAGTGCTTAAGATTTCATTATGTGTCCAATTGGAGGAAATAATAGCATTAGATTTTGAATCAAACGAAAGAGGAAGGGCTACCATGGAATTTTGCCTTCTGAAATTAAAGGAACTTGTATTGGAATACCTACCGAGTTGAAGAGCATTTGCAACGTTGATGCCGTGGTGGTTTGTGAATCTCTTAAATGGATTGACATAAGAGATTGTCGAAAACTAAAAGGCTGCCTTTTAGTCTTCCCAAATCCGATCATCTTCACCTCTCTCATTTTCTATTTATGTAACGCCAGAGGAGTGGTGGAAATCGGTGGAATGGGATGATTACCATGCCCAGTCTCTCTTGGAGCCATTCGTGACTCTTTTAAGCACTTAAAAGATTTTTCTGAAGACAACTAGCACTCGAGTAGTGAGTGACATTGGCATTACTTATATTTTCCTTGTTTCTAGGCAAATTGATGAATGCAATTACAAGTTGTATTAGTTATTTGAATCAAACCTCGTTTCATTTTTGGCCGTAATGTGCTTTGAAATTTTTTTTTTTTGATGTGTTTTGAATATTTTCATTTTGGTACTCGTTTATAGTTTCTTGCTTTTCCATTCTCTACTTTATTCTATATCAACAAAGCTATATACATGTATTAAAAATTGAGATATTTTAAAAGAATTAAATCCTACATTATTAAAGAAAGAATTTGTGACATTTGTTTAAAAGTCATTAGGTTAGTAAGAACTAAGTTAAGAAGGTGGATTTTGAAATTATTTTTATTGAATTTTTGAGAGTTCAAGAAAAATAAGCTTTTTAACTTCTAAAATTTATATTTAGCCAAACTATAAACCACTTAATTGATTGAAACTATTTTTAGTTAATTCAATTCACTTACTTTTATTATTTTAGCTAATGAAATTCTTATATTTACTTGACTCATTTTCACTTTTATACACCTTAAGAAAATCTATCATTTTCCTCTCGTTCATCTTTTCCTCCTTTTAGGTTTGTTCATTATTTTCTTTTATAATATATTATTAGATTTTTGTTTCAAGAGCTTATCAAATCTTAAGAGATATACTATACTATAAAGTATCTTTAAAGTCAATGTCTAATAAGTTATCTATCTCTTATTCTTAGCTCATTAAATTCACTATTTACAGCAATACATATTAACACTTTTAATTTCTTGTTTTCTTATTCATATATCATCTACATTTATTCATATATTGAAAGTCGAGCTAGTCAACGTGGTTTCGTACGATCTTTGAATCTTAGCTTAATCCCAACAAAACCTTAACAAATCATTTTTCACTAGCTAGGCTACTAGTTTATTGGCCGCAATTCATGTCCATGTCAAAATAAAATAAAATGTAAGCTCGTTCTTTTCTTCTGTTAAGCCAACATTATGGATTAATAATTTAACATTATAATACAAGGCACCTATGCAAATTCATTAATTTAAATATCATACTTAATTCATTAATTCTTTTATATATTTAAAATATCACATTCATATCCTTATTTTACACATTAGTTTTTTAATTAATATTTTATAAATTAGTTGCTAAACCATAAAGGTACCCATGAAACCTGCCTTTGCAAAATTTAACATTGGAAAATTAATTTTGCTTTGATTACACCAATATCTTATCACATCTATGATTAAATATAAAAGAGTAACTTATAACTTTCATAATTTTTATTTTGGGTATCAAAGATAAAAATTTACAATATGAGTACTATCGTTATATACTTTTATAATTTTAGTTAGTCACCGTTACATATTTTTCTCATTTTAATCATTGATCGTTACATTTTTTAATAATATTTTATAAACTAATCACCTAATTTTAATAAATTTTCATGTCTTAAAAGGAGTTGAACCTTGGAACAACAAATATAAGAAACCTACATGAGATTCCTGATCGAATATAATCGAAACTTTCTTGCCTTCAAGGCAACAAATATAAAAAACCTACATGAGATTCCTGATCGAATATAATCGAAACTTTCTAGCCTTCAAGACTGGATTGTTGGTGAAACATTGATAAGAAGAGAAGAGGTTCGTGAATTGAAGAAAATGGAAGCTTTGCACAACTTAAATGGGTATGTCCAAGCTTTGCATGGTCGAAAAGAATCTCTTGAATACATTATTCGCATGAGTGAGAGAGGGTGGGTGGAAGAAATTAATACAAGAAAGTATGAGTTTCGTGATTGTGATATCCATACCAATTAAATTATACTTTCACATGTTGAGGAGTTATACATTAAGGAGTGCAATTTCAATTGTGGTGAAGGATATCCCTTTTTCTTCAAGTTTATCCTAGTCTCACTTAGCACATTCTCCTCTCTTAAATTTCTTGATAAATATAATAGTAAAAACATGAAAAAATTGTACAAGAGCTTAGCGTTACGGAGTGCAACAAGCTAGTGGAAATAATAGCATTAGAACATGAATGGGATCAAAGAGGAAAGGTTAGGATGGAATTTCATCTACCACAGTTAAGGCTATTTTCACTGTGAAATCTACTGAAATTGAAGGGCATTTGTAGTGGTAATGGAGTAATCGTTTGAGATACACTTGAAGTTTAAAAGTATGCCTCTTTAGGGCATAACCACTCGACTCTAGAAGGAAAAACTGAAAACTCCTTTCCCATACAATTTCCATTCATATACATGTAAAATCCATTCTCAACAATTAAGCCAGCTCAGCAATTGTTATAACAAAAGAAATAGCAGAAATACAACTAATATGAAATAAAAGACAGAATTTTATTTAATTACTCTCCTGTTGACAGTAGAAGCAACTAATTCCCTGCTAGGCTCAATTCACCATACCAAAATCAGCCCCCTAAGCCATAGGCTCAAATCTTGCATTTGATCCAGCAGCAGTCGAAAGGAAAAATGGGGGAAATATGTAAGCTCGAATCCAAAGCTAAGCTAGCAGTTTTTTCTCTCATGGATTTCTTGTAAATAATGTTGGTAAGAAGGAAGAAGTTGAAGAACTACTTGAAAAAGGTAGATTTTTAGATGCTTTGGTTGTCGATGATGTTTTATGGATTGGTCAGGTGTTGCCAACATCGAGCTTAGTGGTTGACACAGTAGAATTTAAAAAGAATTAGATATGAGATACTTGAGGAATAATGAGGTTCCAAAGGTCCAAGTTTATGGAAAGCCAGGAGTTGAGAAAACAAGTTTTGTAAATCTTGTCAACAATGAACTCTTAAAAGGGAAAATCGAGTTCAAGATCATAGTATGGGTCATTGTAGTGAGGTAATGTAGTGTTATTGAACTGCAAAATAAGATTGCGAAGGCAATGAATGCCAATACTTTCGAAGATGAAGATGAAGATGAAAATTTAAGAATAAGGAGGTTGTTCAAATTTTGGAGTGAAAAGGGTAGATTTGATTTAAGCTTAGTTTGGATGGGCGGTGTGTTTACTTCCGATGAGGTTAAAAATAGCGGTGGCGGTGAGATTAGTTATCGTAGTAAAGGAGATTGGACATCGTAATAATGGTGAGATTAGAAACAACAAATGGAGTGTGTGTTTGGATTCAAACGCAGCTGTAGCGGTGAGGTGAAAATATAAAATGACTATTAAGGACATCAAATTAAAATTGATATATAAAGTTTTACAAAATTATTAAAAATATGTTAATTTATAAATTCATTTAATAAAATATTAAAATGTATCTTATGATATTTTATTATAAATATTTTAATTAATTATATAATTAATTTTATAAAAATCCAATTAAAAATAGTATTTAATTTCATGAAAATACAAACAATATTATTATAATGAAACATTATTTTTAAATTTAATATAACTAAAATTTTAAATATAAAAGAGATTGAGATAAAAGATAAAATGAGATATATTTTATCGAGTTTTATGTCGTGTTGTGTTGAAATCATGAAATGCGATGTTACTGTTAGTATTTTCTTGTATTTTCCATCTCTGGTTTTAATCACATATGTTTTTTGCTAACAATGGTCAATGGAATTCCTCATGCCAAGCGAAATTTATGGCTAAAAGAGAAAGGGAAAGACTTGCAAAGAAATTGTATTAAAACTTGGGAGGTAACATGACAAAACAGGTTGATAAAAAATTTAAATCAAATAGCAGGCTGTTATTTCAGGTTAACCCTAAAACTAGCATTAGAATATAAAAACATTTTAAACATTCCACCAAACAGGGTTGGCATTCTAATTCTCGCCTCTTTCTTGCTAAGATTTTTCTTTTTAGTACTCTACAAGAGATGATGAGATGAATCGGGGCTCGTGATGGGTGGATTACGGATCCTTCTTCCCCGATAAATGAGCAATGAAAAAGCCTTCTTTGTCCTCAACCGGGTCAGTCCGAGCAAATGTTCAACTACAAAGCAATAATGCAGCATGGATTTAACTAATTAATACACATAGATACCGATGTCCAAAAAGCAGCTAAACACAGACATGGATATTGTGGGATATATCATCAACTTACAGCCTTCTAGAAACGGAAGACCATGACGCTGCCACTGGGGAAAAGGTGTTGCTAGTCGAAAACCATGAGATGCAGCAAGGGGTAAAATAGACTTGACAACATCTTCATTTTCAATTTGGTGGATGGAACAAGTGCTGTAGACTATTCTCTCAACTTGTGGAACTGTAGTTGAGAATGTAAAACATATAATCAACCCATAATTTAAATGCCACATAAATAAAAGCATAAACATATATATACTTAACAGTACAATGCATGTGTTAGCGCTTTCTTTTGAAAGGAGGCCAGCTTGGTAAGTCTCTCTGTTTCATCAACATTTGCTAATTGACCTGAATAATTTAATATGAAGATAAGAGAGAAAACAAGGAGCAATTTGGACAGAGTTAAAATCTATGAGCAGCATAATTTTCACATTGTAATGAAATAATTGTAACTGCAAAACTCATTTGATAATAAATACTTAAATAGGAAACTAACTTGGTATGACAATATAAGCAATATTAAATAAGAAGTCCGCATCAGTAACACTTGCTTCTAGAAATTTTATGATTGGAAAGATAGTGGGGAGATAGCCCCAAAGCTCACTATGTTTAACAAATTGAAAACTAAAATGAAGAGAAAATTACTATAACCACTAAAAAAATAAGGAAGCTATTACCACACTACAAAGATGCACATAATTACTTGCAAGATGAGATGGAAGCAGATGGTCCAATCTCTCAAGAATCGTATCAGATCCGGAGGGAAGGATCTAAAAGAATGGCACGGACCGCAACGTCAATTTGCTTGAGAACTCAAGAATAAGTAAGACTGTAGCATTAAAAGAAGCTAGAGGAGAAAGACATTCGATGTTTAAAACTAGTGAATGGAACTTCACACCTGCTGAGGTGAGCTGCTTACCTTCAATTGAAAGCACAACTGGCTAACAAAAGAGCCATGCTACTAAAACTCATTTAGTTTCCACTTCTAAGACTCAAACAAGTTTAAGTATTGCACAAAGATCTGCCTTTTGAAAAAGGCATGTCTAACCTATTTTAACTCAGGACACAAACGAGTGCATGCTTACCTTGGAGTATGGAGGATCTTTTAGGTCTAAACTTAGAAAATCGCCATGAGAAATTTCATTATCTACAACCAATTAAGAATAACATACCACAGCAAAAATTTTAATTCAGAAGCAAGGATGATGATTAACAACATATGCGAGGAGTTGACTGAAATGAAAACAAAGAATCATAAAACACGGATTTGAAAATACCAATTCTTTCTTCTCGAAAAATTTTAATTCAGAAGCAAGGATGATGATCCAAAATTTTCTTCTTGAAACGGTAAACCAATTCTTTCTCACTGTATTTAAAAATACCAGTCACCGTCTTTCTCACAAATCGCAGCAAAGCAAACAAATACTACATTTTCGACACAATCCCATGAACCAAAGGGAGCTAGATAAAAATCTTAAACCACAGGCAAATCAAAACTGGCATGGCGGCATATCTAAACTCTAAAGCCCCATACTTCATATTTAAAAGAATGAACTTTAGCATCACAACATTAAATCAAGCTCGATACTAACCCCCGAATACACTAATACTCAACCACTAATCACAACAAGCGCACAACCATCTGACTTTCAAAACAACCCCATGAACCATGGGAGCTCAAAAAAACATAGACCGCATATCTAATCTCTAAACTCAAAATTCCCATACTTCAAATATATATATATATATACATTTTTCCAGTCAAGAATGAACTTTAGCATCACCGCATTACCACAAAACCGGCCAATTAATCAACCTTGTCTTGCTCTGATGTTAAGTTCAATAAAAATTTAATCAATAAACTCTTACATTTAACCAAGTATTCATTTAAACCTGGTAGTAACATATCAATGTCTTAACCACTAAAACATACCCAAAGCTACAAATTCTTCTCCAATTTGATTTAAGCCAATCAAATAAGCAAATTGATTTTAAACAAAAAAAAAACAAAAAAATTACCTAAACAATTTTCTCCAATAATAAAACATGATCAAAACACAAAGGGCACAAATTGTTGGAATCCCCTATGAGCAAATTAACAACCCGTAAGACGCTTACAAATAAGGGGTAGCTCATTTTTCACTTCATTTCGTTCGAACCCTTAATAGGAATAAGTCGCATTGAACCCTCTTTTGAAAACTGGTGCAATCTCGTGTTCGGAAGGGAGAGTGGAGTAAAATAATTCCAACAAGTGTGGAATCGTATAGCTATCCATAGAATTTTGAAGTTTTAGCTCAATTTTTTAATATTTATTCTAGTTCAAGATTAATTTTGTTGTAATTATTATTAAAATAATGTTACAACTCCATTCCAATTGTTCATTAAAGTTGCAACATGATGTACCAAGAAACAATATCCTCAAAGGCATTGCCTTAAGAAAAGCATCGTGAATAACCAATTAATTCCGGTAACAATGTTTCACTCAGAATTTCGTCGAACAATTTACATGCATCATCAAAATAATAGACTAACATATTGTTAAAAGTTTTGACGAACACATAAAAGCGAGAAAAATGGATGGAAAAACAAATTTTGATTCATTGATTTCATTGTCTTGCCATTCATATAGAAAAAGAAGAAGTCAGAGTTAACAACAACTTCCGTAAATTCATCAAAAAAGAAGAAGAAGTTGTAGTTAACATGTTCCTGTAAATTTAGCTTAAAATAAGCTATGTTAAAACTAAACCAAATTGCAGCAAACAAAAAAACCAATACTGCTATGTTTTTTACTGAATTAATTTTTTACCGAATCTAACTCCTTATAACTAAAAATACATTATAAAGGGGTTTTTGTTTTTGATAAGAAGGAAATCACAAAACGAAATGACACAGCAGCCCTGAGAAGAAAAGACATGCGAAAAGTTGTATTGATGCAAAGGAGAAAAGGAAATTAAATGATGAAAAATAGAAGAAGTAGGAGGAAAGTACCTGGATGGAGAAGGGAGATAAAGAACGGGTAATTGTAGAAAATTTATCTGAAGAGAAAATCATAAGTTTGAAGGAGATGTTCAAAAATGGGTATTTTTGTCTATCAAAAATACCTCTCGCCCTAATTGCTCTAGCTCACGCTCTCATCTCCGGTCTCATTTCAACAAAGCAGTGAGATTGAAATCAATTTTCACCGTGACCGAAATCTTGAACCAAACAAAGAGACTAGTGAGTTTGGTACCCAACTGCACTTCACTGATGCTAAACGGTGAACCAAAGGAAACCTTAATCTTGGATGATGTATGTGAGAGATTTTTCCTTGAAAAAGTTGGAATTCCTAAGTCTTCTAGGGCTAAATTAGTGTTGACGTCTCGACCATTGGGTGTATGGTCAATGTTGACCAATGGATTGTTAAGTCATAAAAATTGATCTGCTTCTGGAAGTAGATGCATGGACATTACTCTTAGAAAAGGTTGGTCAAAATCTAATGAATTCAGCAGATTTACTACCGATTACAAGATCTCGTCATTAAGCGTTATGTCGGTTTGCCATTGGCAATAGTTATAATTGTCGTAGCATGAGAGGTGAATACGATATTCCAATATGGAAGAATGCATTGGCGGAATTCATCAGTAACATATTGAGTAACATCAATATCAAAGACATGATGTATTAGCAAATGAGATCCAATGATAATCGCTAAAAATTAACATGTTTTAACCTCATTCTTAATGCATTTTAGGCGATTATTAAATATATTAATTGTGAATTTTATGCTCCTAATTCTTTAAATTCATGTTTTAATGCTTAATAGAGCACTTGAAAGCAAAAGAAGCAAAAAAGGAGTGAAAATCGAGGCGTTAAAGCAAGCTACAAGAGCCACACGGGTTGAACCATTCCACACGCCTGCACCACATGAAAGTGTGGTAGGCCGTGTTGATTTCACGAGATTGCATACCGAATTATGAATATATGAAAAATAAGAAGTTAAGAGTGAGCCGTAGAGAATATTCAATAAAACAACTCGAAAAGCACCATTGAAGTGACTTTGAAGTAGATTTCCGTCAAGATTGAAGATTCCCAATTGATTTTTAGGAAGTTATCATGGGTTTCTTTAGTTCTTTCGGTTATACTGTATCTTGGATGTTTTTACTTTTAAGCATGAACTAATTTTCTAAATACCTAGGGGAGATGAACCCTATGATGGATTCTCGCCGTTTGATTTTTATTTTATACAATAAATACTTAGTTTCTTGTTCTCAATTATATGCATAATTCTTGATTTAATATTTTAGATTATTAATCCATATTTGATGTGCTTAAATCGGAGGTTGAATAGACCCTATTTAAGAGTAGATCTCGTGTAATTGAGCGGAGTCGTATGCAATCTTAGAAATAGGACGACAAAAATATAACGGATTAGAGTCAAATCAAATAGGGGAATCTATAGCATGAGTTAATACGACAATATGGGTTTTAATTAGAAAATTTTTTCAATTAATCAACCTAGAGTTAGTTGCTCTTATGCTCGAAAGGGTAATTAGCATAATTTAGGGGGTTTTATGTATCAAGGGGTTAAGTAAACAAATTGCAAAATTTAGATTGATAATGATAGATATGAAATCTAGGCGAATTCTTTCCTTGGTATTATTTCGCTTCTTGGTTGTTAACCGATTATTTTCCTGATTTATTCTTTGTTGTATTCGTTAGTTAATTAATTTAGTTAATTTTAGTTTTTAATCAATCACTCTAATTATTTGGTTAAATAATAGAATGACGGTAATTACTAGTATTTTTAGTCATCGTGGGAACGATATCTTTGCTCACCGTAGCTATATTATTAATTGATAGGTGCATTTGCTTTAATTAATTTTTAGTTAGTTCCGTGACACATCATCCAATTACGACCGATTGAATGATCAAAGAATCAAAAATTGTTGCTATAGTTACACATCGTATCGTGAATATTCAGGAATCCTAAAGAAATAATTGATAAGGAATTGGATTGGAAAGGGACTAATAGAAGATATGGGTAGCATGGAAGCACACTTTGACAAGGGCCAAGCTATACTTATAAGAACACTAGTAGAGAATTGTTTGTTAGAAAATGTAGGAAATGAAAGAGAGAAAATGCATGATCTTGTTAGAGATATGACTAAACTTATCACCCATAAGTTGTATGAATCATGAATTAACATTGCAACTTTAACACATGTATTGTTAAGCTCCAACATTTATATTTTTGATCAATTAAAATCATACAATAAAAAACAACCAATCAAAACTTAAAATAATTTAAATTTAATAAAAATAAAACCCAAAATTAACTTTGTTGATACAGTAATACAACAAAGAGGAGATATGGGGAAGGACATGGTAGTGATTTTTGAGGTTGATTCACCCAGTTGAGAGCGGAGAGCTAGGGACTACAGAGAGTGAGATTGGAGAGAATATGTAGGCAAAGTGTTGAGGGTAAGTTGACAGAGTATATGTTTGAATGTTTGGAGAGTCAATCATTTATTCATCGTTCTTGAAGGTATGTATTGGAGAAGGTCTTGTGAAGGTATTGTTAATTAACGTGCTAAATTTGCCATCTAACCATCATTACGAAATATGTGGGGAGAATGTCTGTGATGAGACAGATCTTATTCATTATAATATGAGAGTGTAGAGTAATTGAGCTCACACGAGATTTAATAACCAACAATATCACGTTTTTAACAAAAGGTTAGGGGTTCAAAGTAATAAGTGGTTCTTGTTTGTCTAGATAATTAGGGTGGGAGATGAAACTTGGGGCAGCTTTCCAATTGGTGGTTGTTGAATTTGTTGACTTGTCACATGTATCTATTCGAGTAGGAGTATAATAAACTCAATTTTTTAAAGATGTAAATTAGTTCAATCTAAGTTAAATAAGTTATTTATAAAATTAATTCAAAAACATTGATGTTTTAGGATTATTTCCCAAGATATTTCTTTTTCTTTTCTTTTGAAAGGTACTTAGATGGCCAATCAATAAGAAGTACTTTTGAACTTTAAATCGTAATCTATTTTTTAGACACTAAACTTTAAATTAAAATATTTAATTAAGTTTTAAAGAGCCCACTTTTAAAACAAAAAGCTATATATGAATTATTGAAACCTACGCAACAACCCTTTGAAATATAATAAAAAGCCAAAACAAAAACAGGTTAAAATGGTAAAAGGCTAATCCATCGCACCTTCTTTCTCTGAGCAGCAAATTTCAGTACATTAAACATGACATCATATGCATACAAAATTTATATAAATTTAAAATTTTAAACACAGTTACGAAGTCATAAAAATACAAACTGTCTTTTAATTAAATATGGTAGGTGCATTAGTTTGATCTCAATGCCCACCGAAGTTGACTTAAAGGAGTTGATAGGATTGATAAATCAGTTTTAAAATATCATCATTCATTTTATTATTAAAATTAATAACATACTTTTAAAAATTATTGTTTATATTAGATATATTAATTTTATAAACAACCTTAAAAATTAATATATTTTTATATTTAAATATTAACAAAAGTGTAACCAATAATTTCATTACATTTAAGTAAAAATATCTTTTCCCCATCCTTGAAAGCTTCAATCAAGACTTTATAAAAGACCAGGCCCCCTTGTTTGTTTACAAAAAAAGGGAGCTTCGGAAATGGAAGTGGAGTCTTACTTGCTTGCTTTGCTGTTGATAAATGCCCTTACGCTTTCGCAGCTTAATCTGGTAGTTGAGGCGGCTGAGTCTGTTCCTCTATCACCATCGGATGATTTCTCGAAAGAGTTGAAAGCTTTGTCTAGGAGGAGTCGGCGAATAACTCCACCATCACCCAGGATTAATGCTCCTGTTCACTTCAAAAGCCCTCCTCCATCACCTCGACCTCCTCCGCCGCCACGGTCACCACCACCTCCATGTCTGTGGCGTCCACCTACTCCGTTTGGATAAGACGATTGTTTCGCAGGTTACACAAGTTGATGAAGCTCTCATGTCATCAGCTTTTGTTTGTAAATTGTAAAACTTTAAAGTGCTTGTATGTTAGCAGCAAATACCAACTTTGTTTAGCTCTAATAATAATTAAATTTGTAATGATAAAAATAATAATATGTTAAATATAAAAATGAATAAATGTATGCATCACTTTCACTTAAACACCCGTTAAGGAATTGTTTACTGAGTATCCCTTGTCTTCCCTTCCCATCTCTTTGAAGTCTCCCGACCATCTCTATATGCAGCATAAATGAGCAGCTCCCCATCAACGAGGACCTGGGTCCTCAAAGGCCAACTCAGAAACAACAATCTCTACGTCTATGGAGCCTTGACTACAGAAAATGAGAAACCTCCAACTCCAAGCTCCCTGGTTCGGTGCAACTTGGACTTTCTGGGAAGGGCATTATATACCCAACCACCATATTTATTTTGGCCACTCCACTCCAGTAATCATTTGACTCTGGCAGCCAAACCAATACGAAAGTCAAGTTGATGGGACTGGGGTCAAAATTCATGCACCAAGCCATCTACGCTGGTAGACCCAAGGCCATTCTTCAGCTTGATGAGCCCAATGACCAGAGCCAATGCTCTACGACTAGCTCCATGAAACCCAAATTAAATGCAGCAAGAAACTCATTGTAACGCCCCACTTTTGTTGTGTTTAACAATATGTCAAATAATTTAATTTGGTATGGTGGTTAAGTGTATTAAATGTTTATTTTAGGTCTTTAGTTTAATTTTTTTATTTTGGATTTTTTCTATTAATTTTGATATTATGTTAAGCTTGACTTTTTGGGCTTATCTTTTATTTTTATTAGATTGTTGATAAGGATGAGCTGGTTGGTCTACTAAACCGTCCATTATTCTCTCACCCCTCTCACATTTTTCCTCTTTGTTACTGTTTTCTATTTGGTTCTTTCTTTTCTTTTCTTTTCTTTTCTTTTTCTCTCTTTGAGTTTTTTTTCCTTTTCTTTTGCTTTGAATCTCCGATTTCAATTATAATCCCAGAATAGTGTAAGTTCCGTTAAATTATTTTGTTGTTATTTTGGTGTTAATTCATTTGTTGTGCAAGGGTGAAATTATTAGTTTAATCATCGTAAAATATTATGATAAGTATTCTATTGATTCTAAATATTATTTTAGAATCGAAACTCTAAAATTTTTGACTATTTATTTTATGTAAAAAATTCAAATGATAAAAATATTATATTTTTATAAAAATATATACTATTCAAATGATGATATTATATTTTATTATTATAAAATTAAAATTTAATTTCAACCTTCTTAAAAATATTTTCTAGCTTCGCCTCCCTTACTGATCATAAACATGAGATCATATCGTGAACAAAATTTATATAACTTTAAAATTTTTTAAACACGGTTATGGAATCAGATTATGCTTCCACGTGACATTGAGGAATTGTATGTTCGTAACTGCTCTTTATGTTGTCCTAACCTCACTTGGCACATTTTCCTCTCTTACATATCTTGAAATAAGGGATGCAAAAAAATGAAAAAATAGTTCTCTCCGAACTGCGTGCCGTTAAATTTAGAAGTACTGCTTGAGGTTTCATTAAGTGTCCAATTGGAGGAAATAATAGCATTAGATTTTGAATGGGACGAAAGAGGAATGCGCTACCATGGAATTTTGCCTTCTAAAATTAAAGATACCTGTACTGGAATGCCTACCTGAATGGAAGAGTATTTGCAATGTTGATGCAGTGGTGGTTTGTGAATCTCTTAAATGGGTTGATGTAATAGACTGTCGGAAATTAAAGAGGAAGCCTTTTAGTCTTCCCCAAATCCGAGCTCTCTCATTTTCTATTTATGTAGCGGTAGAGGAGTGGTGGACATTGGCAATATTACTTATATTTTCTTGTTTCTAGGCAACTTCGATGAATGCAATGCAAAGCTGTATTATTTATTTGAATCAACCCTCATTTCTTTTTTTGGTTGTAATAAGCTTTGATTATTGTATTTTGATGCTTGTTTATGGTGTCTTCCTTTTCCTTCATAATATTCTATATCAACAAAACGATATACATATATGTTGGAAAAATTGAAATATTTCAAAGGAATCAAATCCCATATTCTTAAAGAAAGATTTTGAGACATTTGTTTATAAATCTTTATACTTCATGAGTTAAGAGGAAACTAAGTAAGAAGATGGATTTGTGCATTAGATTCAAAAAGTTATTGTAATGGATTTTTGAACCTTTTTATTAGATTTTTAGAGTCCAAAAGAAAATAAACTTTTTAACTAATAAAACTTACATTTAGCCAAGTTATAAATAACTTAATTGATTAAAATTATTTTTAGTTAAATCCAAATTCATTGAACTAGTTTCAAACTATTTCACTTACCTTTGCTATTTTTAGCCAATAAAATTCTTATATATATATGGTTGGAAGCTAATGCAACTTTTGGATTGTTGAAACCATTTTTAAGTTTTATGAAAAAAACGAGGATCTACTTTTAAAAAACGAAAATGGAGTTGCCATCAACCCCTTTTTGCTTAGGTGTGATTGGATCACCTTATAAAACGTTTTATTTCAAAACATTGATTTTGGCCTATGAAATACAAGAAAACGGGTTCGAGAGTCGGTTACGTACGAGGAAGGGTTAGCACCCTCGTAATAACGCCTAAAATTTGGTACCTAATTGATAAACTCATGTCCTAATGTTGAGAATTTTAAAAATTTAAAATACGATCCTTTTATTTGAAAGAAAGTCAAGACTCACTTATCTCAAAGAAATAAAATGTTACACCCAATGAGTTAGGATGCAACATTTCATGACTTCGAAACTAAGCTTGCCTTCGTTTGTAAAAAAACTTCTTACCTCGAGAAACAAAATATCATATCCAATAAGTTAGGATACAACGTCTTGAATTCCCGAGAATAAATTTTGATTTGAAGTTTATGGATTTCAATTTCAAAACACAAAAGGGTACTTAATATCTTAAGTTCTACGAGAGAAATTGTGACCCAGTAAGTTAGGGTACAAATTTTCTCGAAGCTCTCAAATATTATGTATCGTTGTTTTTAAATCTTTTGAATAAAATGCGATAATCTAGCAAAAAGCATTTCTTATTTAAAATGATTTGAGTAAAATATTGCATTAATACATTACAACATGCATACCAAATAGCAATTCACCATAATTACAAGTCATATTAACAATTAATACTAACATAGACAATTAAAGATTGAATAATATGACAGAATCTAATGATACAAATAATGGAATAACTATACTAAAGCAAAAAATCATAAATAAATAAAAGAGCATGAATAGACAAATATAAGGTATAAAGCAATAAATAACGAAAGATAAAAACTACTAAATAAATATGAAACTTTATATGTAAGATTAAGTGTAAAATAAAATAACAACATAGAATGAGTAACGATATAATAAGAGATGTTGCAAATTAAAAACATATGTATAAAAATGATATGATATAATCTAAAAATTATATATATATATATATATATATATATATATATTCATGAGAAAATAGGTAGAATACATTTTAAATAAATAAATGATATAATATATTTATAATACCATGATCTAATACATATATGCATAAAAACTACATATTTAAAATAAACAATATAAACAATATATATTATACAATATATAAAATTTTAGTCTATATTAAGGATAAAATAATTTAAATGTTATATATAATAAAATATAATAATACATAATATACAAAATTTTAAAAATATATAATATAATAATTAATATATAAATTCTAAAATAATATGTAATAAATTAATATTAAAATTAATAAAATAACCTAATATAAATAATAAATGATAATAATTTAATACATATATAATACTAAAATAATAAAAATTCAAAAAAATTAAAGAAACAAGGATCAAATCAAAATAATAAAAAAACTAAAATAAAATTGTAAAAAGGATGATGTCGGAATGCACGCCAAACTATAGGGACTTATTGGGCAATTATGGCCTATCTCCTAAACGGCGACGTTCCATCATCTGTCCTTAAAATGTCCTTAGGGACTCAATTGAAACATAGGCAACTTTTTAGGGCTGAATTAAAAATAAAAGAAAATTTAATTTGAACTAAATTATAAATAATAAAATTGTGAAAGGACCAAATAGGCAAATTGCCCCTTTTATAAAAACACGTGGATCCTCCCCTGGATATCGGGTCAAAGTGCGGGTCTGGCCTTTAAATGACGCCGTTTTGGTCATTAGTTGGCTACACCAAAACGACATTGTTCGAGAGCCTTTATAAACCAAAATAACAGCAAAAAAAACATTTTAATTGGGTTTTTTTAAAAAAACAGCAGAATTCTCTCAAAAACGCTCTACCTTTATAGGTCTTCTAACCTCCGACCATCATCGTTTGTGCCCCACGCGCCTCACGCGCCGCCGTTCACAGTGGCCCTAGGGCTAAAAACTTGGTTTTTCGATGTCAATAAAAAAGGTAGACTTGTTCTCCCTATTTTTAGTATTTATATATATATATATGCATGAATCGATAGAAAATGAAAAAAATTAAAAAAATAAGTGAGATGTAACGAGTGAAAATCACCTATATTCTTTTGTTTTTTTAATTTATTATTCTCTGTATATGCGTAACAAAATCCCTTTTTTGTTTACAGATTACAATGGGTTTTTATAACCCAAAAATAATTAAAATACAAATTCTATTTTGCCCTACTTGCTCCTTCTTCTGTGTTCTTCTCTCCTTTTGCAGGTTAATAGTGCAAATCTCGGCGGTGATGAACACTATCCGCGCTAATTGCGGCGCAACCAGGGTCTATTTTGGGTGCTTGCAGTGCCTAGGGTTTCAAAAACCCTAGGCTTCTGTTTCTGTTTAGGTGTTGGGCCTTTTTGGGCCGCATAAGTTTGGGTCTGGGGCCATTGGGTGTAATGGGTTTGGGTGTAATAGGGTGTTGGGTCTGGGTAGTCTATTTTAGGCTTGTAAACAGACTGTAAAATAAACTGGACTTTTGGTTTATTTTATTTTTTGTTTTTATTATTATTTTTTGGTTTGTTTTATTTACATGGGCCCAAGCACAAATGGGCTATAACAGCTACCCCTCTTTGCTCATTGTCGTGTAATGAGAATAGAGCAATGACGATAAAAGGACCCATTTTGCCCGGTCTTGTCACATGGCTGTATATTCAGGGAGATAGGCTAATATCTTCAATTTGCTTCACTTCAACTTCAGAAAGACGAGATTTACTATCTTTAGTCTGCTCCACTGCAAACTCAGGGAGACAAGATTGATGTCTTCGATCTGCTTTACTGTAACTTCAGGAATGCTAGATCTACCATCTTCAATATGCTCCACTGTAACTTTAGGGAGGTCAGGCTGATGTCTTTGATCTACTTCACTACAAATTTTAGGAAGACAAGATCGCTATCTTCAATATGCTCTACTACAAACTCAGGGATGCCAGGTTGATATTTTTGATCCGCTTCGCTACTAACTCAAGAAGACAAGATCTGTTATCTTCAGTCTGCTCCACTGTAACTTCAAAGATGCCAGACTAGTATCTTCGATCCGCTTCACTATAATTTCAGGAAAACAAGATCATTATCTTGACCGCTCCACTACAACTTCAGGGAGGTTAGACTAGTATCTTCGACCGCTTCTTCGCAATCTCGAAACAAGATCATTATCTTCATCGCTCCACTACAACTTCAGGGATGCCAGACTAGTATCTTCGATTAGCTTCACTGTAATTTTAGGAAAACAAGATATGTTATCTTTAGTCTACTCCACTGCAACTTCAGGGATGCCAGACTAGTATCTTTGATCCACTTCACTGCAATCTCAGGAAGGCAAGATTTGCTGTCCTTTAGCTTGCTCTACTGCAAAACTCAGAGAGACAAGGCGAATGTCTTTGATTTGCTTCACTACAACTTCAGGAAGACAAGATCTGATGTCTTCGATCTGCTCCACTGTAACTTCAGAAGGCCAAATCTACTATCTTTAGTCTGCTCCACTGCAACTTCAGGGAAACAAAACTGATGTCTTTGATCTGCTTCACTGCAACTTCAGGAATGCCAGATTTACAATTTGCTCCACTGCAAACTCAGGGAGACCAGACTAATATCTTCAATCTACCTTACTACATTGTCCTCTAAAGGACATAACCTATAGAATAGATATATGCTTACGCCTAATAATTAGGATGCCCTGATCGAAATAAGTCAAATGCTCCTATTCAGACATGCTATGATATGTGAATGCAAAAATGTTATGAGAATGATTCTTATTTCAGGTGTTATCACTCATTTATTCGTCAAGGTTTCATCTTTGCTCCTCTTGAAGTATCATATTATTGCTCAAACAATTTGCCCCATGGAAATTTTAGGGCCCTCTCCATTTGAACCAAGGCTTATACTACCTTCAAACCATCCCACCTAGATTATAGGATTTAATCCATTCCTATTGTAACACAAGATCTGTTTCAACTTCAATCCATTTCACCGCAATTTAGGGTTTTTGAATCTTTTCTCGTCAACTTGGTCTGTCATACCATTCCCCAAACATTATGACCCAATGAGAATGCTTTGTAAAATGATCATCTCTTATGATTAACATTGCTTTGTCACAACAACTCAATATTTTGTCACCATTTGGACAAAGAATTCAGAGAAATACTCTCATTTCTCAAATATTTCCAATCCACGCACATGGAAATTCTAAAGAATTGTCTTGTTTCAGTTTCTTGTGTTATCTAGAAATTTCCAAAGTAATATGTAGAACTTCTTTTATAAAATTATTAGTTCATCAATCATTCTTTCAATGCAACATGATTATAAATGATAATAATGGACAACAAATAACTTGATTTTGAGGATAGTTCGAACTGAATAAATCATCGATTAAAAAAGAAATAACTAGGAAAACATCTTTGAGAAGAAAAAGAATCCAAAGATAGTAAATTGATATGAGTAGGAAAAAGATCAGATGCCCTAGATTCGCTGATTAGGCTTCTATATACAAAACCTATGAAGACTGTTTTGAGCTTAACATGTGTTTGGAAGATCTAAAGTACTTTGTTGATGCCCCGATATGTAACATACTTCATTTTTTGTTGATTCAGGTATAGCAAGATCACTACATACCCATTCAAAATTTGAGCCGCCCTTTTTGGGTTTTCAACTCAAAACCCCTTTGGTCTCAAGGCGCCCTTTACAGGTTTTCGCCTAGGCCTCTCCCCCCCTTTTTTTTTAGAAGTCTCAAAGCGCCATTTGTGGGTTTTCACCTTGGCCTCTTCTCCTCTTTAAGCAAAATATTTTTTAACTGAATTCGAGTTCACAGGATTGGGTAAGCTTTTCCCATCTATTTCGGTCAGAATCAGTACACCTCCAGAGAAAGCTTTCTTCACCACATATGGTCCTTTCCAATTGGGCATCCATTTTCCTCTGAAATCCCTTTGTATGGGAAGGATCTTTTTCAGTACAAGGTCCTCCTCGTGAAACTCTCTTCGGCGGACTTTTTTATTATAGGCTCGCATCATTCATTTTTGGTACATCTGACCGTGACGAATAGCCCTTAGCCTCTTTTCTTCAATCAAGTTCAACTAATCATATCGAGCCTGGATCCATTCAGCTTCATCCAACTTTATTTCTGGAAAAACTCAAAGAGAAGGTATTTTTACTTCAATAGGTATAACTGCCTCCATCTCATAAACCAATGAGAAAGGAGTTGCCCTAGTAGAGGTTCTGACGGACGTCCGATAAACATAGAGTGCAAATGGTAATTTCTCATGCCAATCGTTATAAGTCACAGTCATTTTTCCTACTATCTTTTTGACATTTTTATTGGCCGCTTCCATTGCCCCATTCATTTTTGGACAATACGGAGACGAGTTGTGGTGTTTGATCTTGAATTAACTACAAACTTCCGCTATCATGCTATTGTTTAAGTTCAGTGTGTTGTCTGATATGATCCTCTCAAGCATTCCATATCGACAAATGATCTCCTTCTTCAAGAACCGACTAATTGCTGACTTAGTAATGCTAGCGTAAGAAGTAGCCTCTACCCATTTTGTTAAGTAGTCAATAACCACAAAGATGAATCGATGCCCATTTGAAGCTATTGGTGAGATCAGCCCAATGACATCCATACCCTACATGGAAAAAGGCCATGGAGAAGTCATAACATGCAAAGATGAAGGTGGTATATGAATTTTGTCTCCATAAATCTGACATTTATGGCATCTTTTGGCATAGTTGATACAATCTCTTTCCATAGTAGACCAATAGTATCCAAATCTCATAATTTGTCTAGACATTGTAAAACCATTAGCATCCGTCCCACAAACACCCTCATGAACTTCTTTTAGGATTTTCCTAGCTTCAATCGCATCAATGCATCTCAATAGTACCTGATATTTTTTCCTTTTGTACAAGATATCCCCATCTAAAATATAGTCAGAGGCCAATCTTCTTAATGTCCTTTTATCATTCTCAGTTGCATGCTCTGGGTATTCACGATTTTTTACATATCGCAATAAATCATGATACCAAGTGTGGTCATCTTTTTCCTCCTCTTCCATGTTATAACAATGGGATGGAACTTCGAAAATAATCATCTGAATAGGTTTCATATCCTCTGGTTTGTTTACTTTGATCATAGAAGCCATGGTTGCCAAAGCATCTGCCATCTAGTTTTTATCATGTGGGAGATAATTAAAAGTAATGTCATCAAACTCCTCAATCAATCCCAAAACTATTTTTCGGTAATCAATTAGTTTGGGATCTCTTGTCTCCCATTATCCTTTAAGCTGGTAGATTACTAAGACAGAATCTCCATATACTTCTAGCACTCTGATTTTACGCTCTACAGTTGCTCGAATTCCCATGATGAATGCTTCATACTCTGCCATGTTTTTTGTGTAATTAAAATCTAATTTGCATGTGAATGGATAATGATCACCACTAGGGAATACCAATATTGCCCCAATTCCATTTCCCACAGTATTTGACGCCCCATCAAAATTTAGCTTCCACGGACATTCTTCAGTAGTTGCCACATACATTAGCTCTTCATTAGGGAAATCAAAGCTTAAAGGTTCATAATCCTTTAATGCCCTGTTACCTAGAAATTCTACTATTGCGCTCTCTTTTATAGCCTTTTGGTTTACATAGACTATATCAAATTCAGAAAGCAAAATCTTCCCCCTTTCCATCATTTTATTCAAAGCAGTTGACTCCACCATATACTTTAATGGATCAAGCTTCGAAATTAACCAGGTTGTATGATATAGTATATATTGCATCAATCTTCGAGTTTTCCAAATCAAGGCGCAACACAATTTCTCAATTGACGAATATCTCATTTCACATTCAGTGAACTTTTTACTGGGATAGTATATTGCCTTTTCTTTTCTTCCTGACTCATTATATTGACCAAACACTCATCCCATATAGTTATTGAACACTGTCAAATACAGTATCAATGGTTTATCTGGATTAGGCAGATATAATACTAGGGCATTTGACAGATATTGTTTGACTTTGTCAAAAACTTTTTGGCACTCATCGTCCCATACACCTTGGTTGTGAATCTTAAAAAGACGAAATATGGGATCACATTTCTAAGTTAATTGTGAAATGAATTGAGCAATGTAATTTAATCTTCTAAGAAACCTCGAACTTCTTTTTGAGTACTTAGTGAATACAATTCTTGTATAGTTTTGACCTTAGGTCAATCTCGATTCCTCTCTCACTGACTACGAAACCTAGTAATTTCTTTAACCGAGCTCCAAAAGTACACTTAGCCGGGTTGAGCTTTAATTGAAATTTTCTCAATCTTAAAAATAACTTTTCAAGACTTTAATGTGTTCCTTTTCTTTTTGAGATTTAGCGATCATGTCATCAACATATACTTCAATCTCTTTGTGTATCATATCATGGAATAAGGTTACCATGGCCCTTTGATATGTCGCTCCTACATTCTTCAGCCCGAATGGCATCACCTTATAACAAAAGGTGCCCCACAATGTTATGACAGTAGTTTTCTCCATATCCTTAGGGTGCATCTTGATCTAATTATATCCCAAAAAACCATCCATAAAGGAAAACAGTGAGTATCCCGCCGTATTATCCACCAACGTGTCAATATGAGGTAAAACAAAATTGTCTTTTCGGCTAGATTTATTTAAGTCCCTATAGTCTACACACATCTGAACCTTTCCATCCTTCTTAGGGACAGGAACAATATTGGTTACCTATTCTGAGTATTTTACCACATGTAGAAAACCAGTATCAAACTGTTTCTTGACTTCCTCTTTTATTTTTAACACCACATCAGGCATCATCCTTCGTAGCTTTTGCTAAATTGGCTTGCACTCTTCTCTTATAGGGAGGTGATGTACCACAATATCAGTACCTAGCCCAGACATATCTTGATACGACCATGCAAAGACGTCTTTGAATTCCCGTAATAACTCAACAAGGTTTTGCTTCGTCTCCTCGGCTATGCGAGTTCCAATTTTCACAACCTTTCCTTCCTCTAAGACTATATTGTCTAGCACCTCTTGATGGGGTAAAATCTATTTCTCTTCTTGTTTTACCATTCTTAACAAATCTGGATATAAGTCACAATCTCTGTTACCCTCAAAATCCTGATATTCCTCTAAACATATGTCTTGCTCAAAAAAGACCTCTAAATCTGTAGTATTATTGCTCGTGTCATTGATATCTAGGGACCTGTGGTAGGCACAAAAGAATGTACAAAGAAAAAATGAATTCAAGAACAACTATTCACATGATATGAATGAGAATAAAAAAAAATTGGAATGAAATTAGAAGATCAAAAGAATATGAAAATGAAAGAATATTTGCCCAAATTGATCATTAAAATGTATTTTATTGAAACAAAATATGTTTGAACATGAGCCTATTTCACAAAAGAAATCTTATTGTTCCTAGGCTTAAAAACAACAAGTGTGTTCTAAACATTACTCTGTGTAATCTCTAAAAACTACAGGAAGTTCCTCTGCAGTCCAATTGTTCAAAACGCTTCAAGGTTCATAAGGGCGAGTGCCCAACAGGTTTCTTTACCCAATTTCTTCCTCATGTATGGCGTTGATGTGAAGAATTTCATTTTCCAACAATCTTCTCTCCGGGTGAATTATCCCTCCTGATACAAAAGTCTGGGATGTGTGAGGGAATGTCATCAATTCCCACTTGACTTTTTCCCCATTCAGCCGTGCCATTTTTGTCTCTTGCTTCTTCTTTATTTCTCTCTTCCTTTGTCTAGTATCTAGCCTGAAACCCAAACCAAAACGGTCTCTTTTCTCTTTCAGCATCAGAACTTGAATCTCTTCTTGAAGATGTCTACCCAGTCCTTTTCCCTATAAGGCTCCTTTCTCTAACATCATTTGCAAACCCATTCTCGTGGTCCTAGATATCCTAGGGACTGGCACCTCATTCCCTTCCAAAATGAATGTTACATTCACAAACTCTAGAGATCGAAAGGAACATCCAGTGGCCTCCTCATTTGCCTCTAAATATGGCGCGTCGTTGGTAACAATTGCTATAATGTCCTTCTCTGCATTTATAGTAACCAGCTGACCCGTTGTTACCAGATTCAATTTTTAGTGCAGTGATGAGGCACTGCCCCTGCCGAATGAATCCAGAGTCTTCCCAACAAGCAATTATAGGAGGGCTTGATATCTGTCACCAAAAAATCCACTTCATATGTGTTTAGCCCAATCAACAACTGTATGTCAATCCTTCCCATCACTCTTCTCTTAGTGCCATCAAATGCTCTCACTATGTTCTGGCATGTTTTCATGTAAGAACTGTCTATAGGCAATCTTTTCAGCGTAGACAATGCTAAGACATTCAAAGCCGACCCATTATCAATTAACACGCTTGGTAGAGTATATCCTTTGCAACGAGTAGTGATGTGCAAAGCCTTAGTCGATCTTATGCCTCCAGGTGAAATTTCATCATCACTGAAATAAATAAAGTTATCGGCGCTTATATTACTAACCAGCCGGTCAAGTTTATTGATAGATATATCTTTAGTAACATAGGTCTCATTCAACACTTTCATCAATTCCTTGATTTGTACTTTTGAGGTTAAAAGCAATGCTAGCACTGATATGCGAGCTAGTTGTTTGCGCAGTTATTCTACCATACTATATTCACTATGCTTCAAGAACTTCAGAAATTCTTTAGCCTCTTCTTCCTTTACCAGTTCATTGATAAATGCCCCAGGTCTTTCCTCTAGTTCTACTACCAAGGTCTTGGATTTCACTGGTTCTGTTCTGACTGAGTCGTAATGCCTTCCACTACGTGTGTAAGATCCTTCATTTTTTTCTCTTTGGAATCACTAGATAGGATTCCACCACCTGGTATTGTCACATTACAGTCATAATTCCAAGGTACCATTTTGTTATCCTTATAAGGAAAGGAAACAAGTTTCTGGACTATGACCTTTGGCGCCATTTTTGTTCCTCCTTCCGTGCTTCTTGGTCGGGTGATGATGATTATCAGATAATTGAATTTTTGGTTTGCCAATTCTCCTTCTGTCGTGCATATACTTCCTCCTTCTAAGCCTTCCTTATAAAATTCTAATTCCTTATTGTCCATAAGGCTCTGCACCAAGTCTCTGAACTCAACGCATTCTTAGATTTTGCGCCCTTCTGCTTTATAGAACTCACAGTAGTTTCTTACTCCTTCACATCCTTCCATAGACTTCGATTCTATCAATCCTCTCCCAACCATTTCTCTCCAGATCATTCTCAACAGAGTTTTTACCTCCGTAATATCCTCATTGATCCTTCTCACGATATTTTCACCAATCGCGTTTATGCCCTTATCACCATGATGAGGTAACGGGTTCTTCGCACTAAGGGTATCATCAAACTTTACAATCCTTATCTTGATGAGTCTCTTGACTACCTTTTTGAAGGTAGTACATTTTTCTATTAAATGCCTTGATATTCCCAAATAGTAGTCACATTGAGTATTTGAACCATACCATTTAGGATATAGGGGCTGTAACGGCTTTAGATAAAATGGGGACACCACATGTGTGTCAAATAAACTTTGATATAGCTCCTTATACGTCATTGGGATTGGCGTAAATTAGAGCTTTTCAGAGTTTTACCTTGTGCCTGATTCTTGTCTTACCGACTCTTGTTACCCAGTAGTAATTACTTTTGGTTGGCCAACAGTAATTGCCTTTGAGTACCCTTTGTTGTATGTACTCGTATTATTCACATCATTTTCCTTTTTTCTAGGAGCAGACCTTTTAGTGGTTTTTCCTACTTTAATCTTGCCACCCCTTATGGCATTTTCAATCATTTCTCCTGCCATCACTATATCTGCAAAGCTTTTAGTGGTACTTCCTATCATGTGAGTGACGAATTAGAGCCTTTAAGGTATTGATAAAAAGCATTGTAATTTCCTTTTCTAGGAGTGGTGGCTGAACTTGCATGGCAACCTCCCTCCATCTTTGCGCATACTGCCTTAATCTTTCATTTGACTTCTTTTCCATATTCTGCAAAGTGATTTTGTTAGGCGTCATGTTTGTGACATGATTATATTGCTTCATAAAGGCTTGGGCTAGGGCTCTCCAAGAGCTAATCCTAGCACTGCTGAGTTGATTGTACCACTTGGACGCCGCTCCCACCAAACTGTCTTGGAAACAATGAATCAAGAGTTGATCATTATTAACATAGCCGATTATCTATCTACAGAACATGGAAATGTGGGCTTCAAGGCAGCTGGTCCCATTGTACTTTTTAAATTCTGGCATTTTGAACTTATGAGGAAGCACCAAATCTGGAACAAAGCTCAAGTCTTTAGCATCAATTCCATGGTGATTATCAGCATTTTTCAAGGCCTTGAACTTTTATTCCAACCATCTACAATGATCTCTAACTGCCTTAAAGATTCAATTCTTGTCCCTTCCCTCTTTGCTATATCTAAGTCAGGGATAACAGGATTAGCAGGGTTATCTCTTAGGTTGGATCTTGTGCCAACTTGGAAATTTATGGGCACTCCAGTATTAGTTTGCTCTTGTTGAGACCTAATCATGACAGATAACCTTCGGGGATGTTCTTCAGATTGTGTTTGTGCATGTGGTGGGGTAAAACCCGGAGGAAAGTCATCATTATCTTCTCCAGTATTAGTCATGGGACCTTTTCCTTTGTCCATTGCTCCATTCAGTAGCTGAGTCATTTGAGCTACCATGTTCCTTTGAGCTTCCATCATTTGTTCCCTCATATCTTACTGGATTTTTGCCACCTGCTCTTGTAGCTGGTCTTGCATGTCTCTCTAGAACTGTTCGAGTCTTTGGTCGATATTCGTTGTCTTAGCGCGTGTACCATAACGATGTTTAGTTTTCAGATTTTTCCTTCTTTCTCTCTCTATCTTTCTGTAATAATTTCAACTAATTAGGATCTTTCTATGGACCTAAATGCAAATGATATGATGCAATGCAAATGCATGAATGCAAAAAAGGCATCGATCTGGGTTCAATTTCATTTAGAAAACTTTATTAGAAAATAAAATCCTTTACATAAAACAGACTACAAATATGCTTTCGCCCTAAGGCCCAAAGTTTTGATCTTCCTAAACAACAAGGCTAGCTCTTGACCACGATTTGATTGTAGCTCATACTTCATGCTCAATGTATCAGCCTGTACTGCCAAAGTCTGTAGGTGATCAGCTGCCTCTCGAATCTGAACTATTGCTTCACCCATGAGTTAATCTCGATTTCTAACTTGATCATGGAAGTGGTGGAGCTCTTCCTTCTAATGCCCTTCTTTTGCTTCAAGAAGCTTGATCTGGAGTTTACAATTTTGCAATGCTGATTCTAATTTTTCGATCTTGCCCTTTATTTCCTCAATCCTGTTCAGACTTGTCTTCAACTCAGTTACAGAATTACGGCTTCGATGGTGGTGAAGAGACCGTCCCAATTCAACCACTCTAGCTTTTAATCCACATTTCTCCTTTTGGCTTTTTGCCAAACTCCTTTCTAGGGCCTCCTTCCTCATCTGCATCTCTTGGAATTTCCTCTCCCAATGGTCAGCTTTAGCCTTTTCCTCTTGAATCTCCTGTTGCCACTACTCCGAAGTCTTCCTCAATCCAGCATTTTTCATTAATAGACGTAACTTCTTATATTCTGCCTTTAAACTATCCAGATCTTCCTCGACCATTTTCTTCCCTTTTTTTAATTTTTTGACCTCTGATTTCTGAACATCCACATCTAATCTCAAGTACACTTTTTCGAACATCCACATCTAATCTCGATACATTTTTTCTTCTTCCAACTTCTCTATCCTCTTTCCAAGCTCTGAATTCTTCCTTTCAAAATCTTGTTTTACAATATCTAATTCTGATGGGACCATTTGTAAATACTTTTCGATCGATTGAGTGCCTTTTAAACTTGGCACAAGGATATTGTCATTGACTCTTCTACTCCACCATTTATTGTACTCTGGGGTCGTCATTGGACATACGTCCATTCTCTTTATATGACGGGTTTGATTCCAGGCATTAGAAATCTTCTTAACCCTTTTTTTGTAGCTATCTCCCTTATACGAAAACTCACATTGAGCCAACCCATGTGTAGCCGGTATGAACTGCCTTGATCTATATTGTCTCAGTACGAGTAAGGGTACATATCCAGTGGCTCCCCAAATTCCAAGTAGAAGGACCCAATCAAAATTCCCACACCAGTACAGCACCTCATCAGGAACCATCCAGGGAGTTCTCCACTCAATGTCTTCTTCTTGGAGATTTTGTAGAAGCGCTATCCAATTTTCTTTCGATATGTCATCTCTCCTTAGGGTAGCAACTATCTCTTTTAATAGGGAATAATTTTCCGAAAAGACCTGATAGGAAACCTTATCCACCTTCTAGAAATGACTGTGGAACCAAGCCAACAACAACTCTGCACATCCTATAAATCTGCCTTTGCCAGCTCTCTTACATGCATTCAACAATCGAAATGTCTCAGCCAAGATTGTAAGAACAGGCGTGACTTGTTTATCAAGTCAATTAAAAATATTTGAGACTGCTTCATCCACATATCCCAATGCCATAGGGAAGATCACTAATCCGTATATACTCAAAGTAAAAACATCAACCTTCTTTTTCATATTAGGATGTACTAGAATCAAATCCTTCAAAACTTTCCATGGGATACATTTACACTCACATTTTTACTTGATTCTGGCTGTGACCCATTGTTCATTCATCCTCATAATACTCATTAATTTTCTCAAAAAGGTCGGAACACTAGCAGCCCTTGAGTAAGCTTTGTCAAATTAAATCTTGGGACAATGCAATAGAATTGTATACTCTTCCATCGTGGGTGCCAAATTAACCCTTTCGAAAGTAAAGCAACTATACGCAGGACAGATGTTCATCTACCTTAATGTCCAACAAGTACGGCAAATCCTCATAGCTGCAGTAAAATAATTGATTGGTCTCGTCACTCCACCGATCCCATATTTCTCTTAATTCCTGGAGATTGTTCTACATCACACTGATGCGAGTGTAGTCCCATAATTCTGATGTGTATCCTTCAGCTAGTTTATCTCTTTTCTCTAATTGCGTTTGCTCTGACCACCTACGGACTGCTGCATTGTCTTGCACTTTATCAAGGAATTCGTTTTCCATAACCAACTTTCTAACTTAGTAACTGACCGTGAATCAATACCTTTTAAAATATGAAATGACATGCACCAAAATAAAACACAACCAGTTAGTAACACAAAATAAAACATAAACAAATAATCAAACGCATATCTAGGTAATTGCTAAGGTTTGGTACAGTTTTTCCTAGGGTAAGGCCTTAGGTTTTCTACATGTGGCTTAACTCTAAAGTTGAGGTACCTGAACCAGTAGATTCCTCGATCCTCACTCATTATAGGCTCGTATGGACTGAGTTCAGTACATTTCCCTATGGCTGCACAGAGATGAAAATCTCACGAAGACATAGGTACGGATGCATCCCGAAAGCGATTCACTATCCTGCACGGAGGTGAAAACCTCAAGAAGGAGTAGCTTCTCACTCCCACTTAAGAGGGTGTGACTGCAACGGTCATGCAATGCAATGCAGAAATACTTTACAAGATTAGAACAACATGTAATAAAAAGGATCAAAATTTTTCAAATCGAATTTTCAAATTTAGACAAAAGGACAGGAAATAATCAATTTTATCGGCTTGACTCTCTTATTATGTCCCCAGTGGAGTCGCCAAGCTGTCGAAACCATTTTAAAGTTTTTATGGAAAAACAGGATCAACTTTTAAAAAACAAAAATGGAGTCGCCACCAACCCCTTTTTGCTTAGGGGTGATTGGATCACATTATAAAACGTTCTATTTCAAAATATTGATTTTGGCCTACGAAATACAAGAAAACGGGTTCGGGAGTCGATTACGTACGAGGAAGGGTTAGCACCCTCGTAACGCCCAAAATTTGGTACCTAATTGATAAACTCATGTCCTAATGTCGAGAATTTTAAAAATTTAAAATACAATCCTTTTATTTGAAAGAAAGCCAAGACTCACTTATCTTAAAGAAATAAAATGTTACACCCAATGAGTTAGGATGCAACATTTCATGACTTCGAAACTAAGCTCGCCTTCGTTTGTAAAAAATTTCTTACCTCGAGAAACAAAATATCATATCCAATAAGTTAGGATACAATGTCTTGAATTTTCGAGAATAAATTTTGATTTGAAGTTTATGGATTTTAATTTCAAAACAAAAAAGGATACTTAATATCTTAAGTCCTACGAGAAAAATTGTGACCCAGTAAGTTAGGGTACAATTTTTCACAATTTTCTCAAGCTCTCAATTATTATGTATCGTCGTTTTTTAAATCTTTTGAATAAAATGCAATAATCTAGCAAAAGCATTTCTTATTTAAAATAATTTGAGTAAAATATCGCATTAATACATTACAACATACATACCAAATAGCAATTCACCATAATTACAAGTCATATTAACAATTAATACTAATATAGACAATTAAAGAAAGAATAATATGAAATAACGAATTATACAAATAATGGAATAACTATACTAAAGCAAAAAATCATAAATAAATAAAAGAGCATGAATAGACAAATATAAGATATAAAGCAAGTAAATAACGAAAGATAAAAACTACTAAATAAATATGAAACTTTATATATAAGATTAAGTGTAAAATAAAATAACAACATAGAATGAGTAACATATAATAATAGATGTTGCAAATTTAAAACATATGTATAAAAATGATATGATATAATCTAAAAACTAATATATAGATATATATATATATTCATGAGAAAATAGGTAGAATACATTTTAAATAAATAAATGATATAATATATTTATAATACTATGATCTAATACATATATGCATAAAAACTACATATTTAAAAATAAACAATATAAACAATATATATTATACAATATACAAAATTTTATTCAATATTAAGGATAGAATAATTTAAATGTTATATATAATATAATATAATAATACATAATATACAAAATTTTAAAAATATATAATATAATAATTAATATATAAATTCTAAAATTATATGTAATAAAATAATATTAAACTTAATAAAATAACCTAATATAAATAATAAATAATAATAATTTAATATATATAATACTAAAATAATTAAAAATAATAAAATAAAAGATTTAAAAAATTAAAGAAACAAGGATCAAATCAAAATAATAATAATAAATAAAATAAAATTGTAAAAAGGATGACGTTGGAACGCGCGCCAAACTATAGGGATTTATTGGGCAATTATGCCCTATCTCCTAAACGGCGACGTTCATCTATCCTTAAAATGTCCGTAGGGACTCAATTGAAACATAGGCAAATTTTCAGGGCTGAATTAAAAATAAAAGAAAATTTAATTTGAACTAAATTATAAATAATAAAATTGCGTAAGGATCTAAGAGGCAAATTGCCCCTTTTATAAAAACACGCGGATCCACCCCTGGGTATCAGGTCAATGCGCGGGTCTGGCCTTTAAACGACGCCGTTTTGGTCATTAGTTGGCTACACCATAACGACGTCGTTCCAGTAGCCTTTATAAACCAAAATAACAGAAAAAAGAAAACATTTTAATTGGGGTTTTAAAAAAAAAAACAACAGGATCCTCTCAAAAACGCTCTGCCTTCATAGGTCTTCTAATCTCCGGCCATCATCGCTTGTGCTCCATCGCTACCACGCCGTCATTCACAGCAAATTTTAGGCTAAAAACTTGGTTTTTCGATGTCAATAAAAAACGAGACTTGTTCTCCCTATTTTTAGTATTTATATATAAAATATATATATTCATGAATCGATAGAAAATGAAAAAAAATAAAAAAAAATAAGCAAGATATAACGAGTGAAAATCACCTCTATTCTTTTGTTTTTTTTGTATTATTCTCTGTATATGCGTAAAAAATCCCTTTTTGTTTTAAAGATTATAGTGGGTTTTTATAACCCAAAAATAATTAAAATACAGATTTTGTTTTGCCCTATTTGCTCCTTCTGTTGTGTTCTTCTTTCCTTTTTCAGGTTACTAGCGCAGATTTCGGCGGTGATTTAAGGCTATCCGCTAATCATGCGGCGCGACTGTGGTCTCTTTTGGTAAGATGGCGCCTAGGGTTTTAGAAACCCTAGGCTTCTGTTTCTGTTTAGGTGTTGGGCCTTTTTGCGCCGCATAAGTTCGAGTCTGGGGCCACTGGGTGTAATGGGTTTGGGTGTAACAGGGTGTTGGGTCTAGGTAGTCTATTTTGGGATTATAAACGGACTGTAAAATAAATTGGACTTTTGGTTTATTTTTTGTTTTTATTATTATTTTCTGGTTTGTTTTATTTACATGGGCCCGGGCACAAATGGGCTATTACATGGATAAAAGCCAAATTTATCCTTTAAAAGATATTATTTTGGAAGATTCTAGAATATAAAATAAAGAAATAGGATATTATCTATAAGACTAGATATTATACATGAATATTCTAGTTATTAAATATTTGTAAAATCAACAATCCAACGGCCACTAAACTCTATAAATAGGGGTAAGAGCTTTCATTCTTGTAACAATGTAAGAGAGAAGTGTGTATCATATTATAATTGTATTGTGTATTAATAAAAGTGTTTTCTTCTTTTGTAATTGTAAGCCTCGATTAAACCTTAAGTTTCTAAGCACTTTGTGCACTTGAATTAGCTTTTATATATGGTCGTCTATGCCGCCTAAGTATTATAGTGCACTAATAAGTTAGAAAATAAAAGATTAACCGACTTCAAAGATTTAAATTGGGTTAGTAATAAATAACTCCAATTATTCAAAATCTTAAAAAGAAAGCTGAACTCGACCACTTTGCCATCATATTATCAGCAACCAACCAACTTGTTTTGTTGCTTTTCCTCATTTTTGGTGCTTTGCTCTTTTTCCCCACTCCTGTCATCATCTTCAAATAAGTTAGTCAAAAAAGGTATTTATTGATTTTTACATTTTTATATTGTTTTTTCAAGTATCATAAACTGCAACAAACTTTCATGCTTGCAATGACATACATTGCTTTTTGCTCCCACTTCAAGGGTGAATGTATTTTTTCATATTTTAGGAAGATCACATCTGCATATCTTATATTTGAATATGTGTCGATTACAAGAAAAAGCAAGACTCTTTAGCATAGGTCACTAAGATGCTAATACAAATTGTTTATGATTTGTGTTCTAGCTTGTTACAACTACAGAAATGTGCTTCCAACATCCCATTAGGCACATTTTACCGTAGAAGAGTAAAACAGAAGGATTATCCTAGCATGTTAACATACTATGAAAAATGGCACTGAAACTACAAACCCTGCTATTGCATTGAAAAATCAAATAATAACATATTGGAATTGCTCATGCATGGTTATTTATGTGGAAACTCTAGATATCTATGTTCTATTAATTTGAATTCATCATTCGTGAGGGGAAATTTCTTGATTACATCTTTATAACTTCTAAAAGATCATGTGGAATCTGTTCAGAAAATGATGTTATTTTTTAGCCATGTTTAGATACATACAGCTGACTATGCATTTATTATTATTTGGTCTCTAACATATTACATGTTATGTCGTAGTCTTAACTGACAGCCATGGACTTTGTTCTGAATAAGATTGATAAACAATTGGACAATCACAGAAGCCTTGATAAGCATATGAATGAATTGAAAAGGAAAGTAATGGAATTGAATGGTGTGAAGGAAGATACAGATTCTAGAATGAAGGCAGAGCTACAGCCAAGAAAGAAACTCAAGACAGAAGTCCAGATATGGTTGGAAAATGTCGAAAGAATCAATGGCGAAGTTCAAAAACTTAATGAACAAATCGATGAAAGCATTACTCTTACACATGGATTTCATGCAGACGATGTGTTAAAGAGAATAAGTGAAGTTGAGGAACATATTCAACAAGGCAAATTTCAAGAAGGCTTGGTGGTTGACCATCCTCAATGGATTGGATAGGTTTTGTCGACTACAACTTTATCTGGTGAAAGTGCAAAGGCCTGTTTGGAAGAGATTTGGTAGTGTTTGATGGATAATGAGGTTGGAAAGATTGGAGTTTGTGGGATGGGTGGTGTAGGGAAAACAAGCATTATGAAGCTTATAAACAATCAACTCTTAAAAGAGACAGGGAAGTTCCATATTGTAATTTGGATCACTGTATCAAAGGATAATAGTATTTCTTGTTAGAATATGGTCTTCCATGCAGCTCATGCAGCAGAAAAGGTGGCCATGCAGACTAGCCAAGCAGAAGTTGTTATTTCATGTGCAGCTGATGATGTTTTAGTTTGTTTTGTAACATTTTGTTTGTGCAATGTAATCTAGTTTCATTTTAACTATGTTAAGTTGATATTTGATGTAATTAGGTGGTGACTGAGCTGATAAATCAGCTTTGTTTATGTGTGCAAGTTAAGTTTTTCTTATTTCAATGTAATTAGTGGGATTAGGTAAGTATTAGGTGAAAACTTGCTTTGATTTGCTTTCTCAATGACAGATATATGTAATGGCAGTATGCCAAAGTTGTTTTGTAATGAAAAATATCAGATTTCATTCATATATGCTCCATTTTTCTTGTTTCTCATTGTTGTTCTTGTTTTCATAGCAAATTACTGCTCTTGTTTCTTCACCAAGCAACGAGGCTTGTTGCACAAGCTTGCTACTGAGCTAGTTCAGCCTTGCTTAAACACCAACAATTGGTATCTAGAGCCTTTATCTTAGCGGACCTATTGCTGTTAAACCTTAAATCAAATGGCTTCATCAAGCTTCTCACCAACTGCACCACTAGTCTTCAATGGAGAGGGCTTCCATATTTGGGTTGTCAAAATAAGGACCTACCTATAGGCATTTGACCTATGGGAGGTGGTCAACTCATATGTCGAGCCAACACCTCTTAGAGCCAACCCAATAGTGGCTCAGATTAGGCAGCATGCTGATGAGAGAACAAAGAGGCACAAGGCCATGTCTTGCATGCAAAACTGTGTGTCTGATGCTATTTTCACCAGAATCTTGGCTTGTGAGACTCCAAAACAAGCCTAGGACAAGTTCAAGGAGAAGTTCCAAGGCACAAAAAGGACAAGGCAGCAGCAATTGCTGAATTTGAGAAAAGATTTTGAAAATATCAAGATGAAGGAAGAAGAAAGAGTGAAACAGTACTCAGATAAAATCATGGCTGTGGTCAACAGCATAAGGTTACTAGGAGAACAATTCAATGAGGCAAGAATCATGGAGAAGGTGCTTTAACATTGCCTGTGAGATATGAAGCAAAAATCTCATCCCTTGAGGATTCGAAAGACCTTGCAAGCATCTCCCAAACTGAGCTCACCAATGCCCTTTATGCTCGGGAGCAAAGGAGAGCTAGCAGGATGGAGGAGCACCAAGAAGGTGCTTTTCAAGCAAAGGCCAAGGCTGCCTCGAGTACCAATGCCTATAAAGTCAAGAAGACTTGGAAAAATAGGCCTAATCCTAATACTGCAAGAAGGGGAGATCACCTCTATAGGCACTGCAAAAGACCAGGTCATTCTGAATATAGATGTTAGTTTAGGCCAGATGCAACATGTCAACACTGCAAGAAAAAATAGCATGTTGAAAGGGTCTACAAGAATAAGGCAAGACCAAGGCAGAATCAAACACAACAACAAAAGGCTAAAGCTCAAGTAGCTGAAGACAGTAGTGACCATGAAGAGCAAGTGTTTATTGTGTCATGTTTAGTTGGTTAAAAGAAGAGCTCAAAAGGATGGCTATTAGATAGTGGCTGCACTAACCACATGTCACCAAATACAACCATCTTCAAAACTTTAGACAGGAGCTGTAAAACCAAAGTTAAAGTTGGAAATGGGCAGTTTATCAAGGCTTAAAGAAAAGATGAAGGGTTGATATGCACTCCCACAGGTGACAAAGTTATTAAAAATGTGCTGTTGGTACTTGAGATTGACAGGAACCTTCTAAGCATTGCACAACTACTCGAAAAAGGCTACTCAGTGGTGTTCAAGGGCAAAGAATGCCAGATTACTGATCCAAATGGATCAAGCCTCATGTCAGTCACAATGATTGATAAATGCTTTGAAGTCAACTGGCCAAGTGGCTCACATTTAGCTTGTGTTGCCTCTACTAAAGAATCCAAGCTTTGGTATCAAAGGCTTAGTCATGCCAATTTCAGATCGATAGCTCAGATGGTCAGTGAAGGATTGGTTGAAAACTTCACCAACTCAGTTGAACATGATAAGGTTTGTGAGGTTTGTGAGGTTTGTCAACTTGAAAAATAGGTCAGACTTCCATTTCCAACCAACAAGACCAAAAAGAGCTACTGAAAGATTGCAGCTGGTATACACTGATATGTATGGACCTATGAGATCAGAATCATTAAATGAAAGTAAGTAATTCATTCTCTTTATTGATGATCATACCTGATATTGTTGGATTTGTTTTTTGAAGCATAAGTCTAAGGTAGCTCAAGTGTTCTTGAAGTTTAAAGCTGCAACTGAGACAGAAATAGGCTACAAACTCAAGACCATCAGGTCAGACAATGGAGCTGAGTATACCTCAGCTCAGTTCCAAGCTCTTTGCACTGATGCTGGCATCAAACATCAGTTGACTAATGTTTATACACCTCAGCAAAATGGAGTCAGTGAAAAAAAGAACAGAAATCTGATGGATATGGCCAGGTGCCTATTGTTTGAGAAGAATATGCCCAAAACCCTGTGGGCTGAAGTAGTTAACACTGCTGTGTATCTTCAAAACAAGCTTCCAACCAAGGCATTGGCTCACAAAACTCCATTTGAGGCTTGGTTCAGGTTCAAGCCATCATTGGCTCATTTGAAGGTCTTTGGCTGTCTATGCTATGCTCAAGTGCCATCTGTGAAGAGGGATAAGCTATCAAAGAGGGCCCAACCTTGTATTCTAGTAGGTTACAACTCAGTTAAAAAAGGTTATAGGATCCTGGATCCTTTAACAAATAAGATCCAAGTGAGCAGAGATGTGGTCTTCAATGAAAATGGATGTTGAAATTGGGAAAGAAATCAGCCAGAGGCTACTTCTAAAGAGCTGATGACTAATCTAGGTGAAGCTGATCAGATTGGTCTTGAAATTGACATTGATGACATGCCAGTCAGGGGAACAAGGCCCTTGGCAGAAATTTATGAAAGGGCATAAGTGGCAATAGTAGAGCCAACTTGCTTTGAAGAAGCTGAAGGTCAGCAAGGCTGGAACAAGCCATGCTTGATGAAATCAAGATGATAGAAAAGAATCAAACATGGGAGCTGGTTGAAATGCCAACAAATAGGAAGACCATTGGTGTGAAATGGGTCTATCGAGCCGAGCACAATGCTGATAGGAGCTTGAACAAACTTAAAGCTAGGCTAGTTATGAAAGGGTTCAGCCAAAAGCATGGTGTGGACTACCTAGAGACCTTTGTACCAGTGGCTAGACTTGACACCATTAGGCTGCTAGTTGCCTTAGCAGCTCAAATGAAGTGAAAAATCCATCAGCTTAATGTGAAGTCAGCCTTTCTCAATGGTTTCCTTGAAGAAGAAATCTATGTTGAGTAACCTCAAGGCTTCAAGGTGGCTGGTAAGGAAGAAATGGTGTACAAGTTGAACAAAGCTTTGTATGGCTTAAAGCAAGCACCAAGGGCCTAGTACAGGAGAATTGATGGCTACTTGGTCAGCTTGGGATTCGAGAGGAGCATTAGTGAGCCGACACTTTATGTCAAGAGGGAATGACTTCAAACACAGCTCACTGTGTCCCTGTATGTTGATGACCTATTGGTGATAGGAGGAGATCAAACAATGCTGGTTGATTTTAAGACCAGGAGGCAACAAATGTTTGAGATGTCTGACGTAGGATTAATGTCTTACTTTCTAGGCATGGAAGTCACACAAACTCAAAAGGGAAATTTATCTGAGTCAGAAAGATTTTGCTATGAAAATTTTGAGTAAATTCTCAATGGAGAATTGCAAAGCAACCAGCACACCAGTTGTTGTTGGAGAAAAGCTATTGAGCCAAGATGTTTTCGAGAAGGTATGTGAATCATCCTATAGAAGTCTAGTTGGTTGTTTGTTATTCTTAACTGCCACTAGACCAGATATAATGTATGTTGTTAGTCTACTCTCAAGATTCATGCATTGTTGCAATGAAAGTCATATAAAAGCTGCCAAGAGAGTTCTTAGGTACATCAAAGGTACTTTGAGTTATGGCATGCTGTATGCCAAGGCTAAAAATTTGAAGTTGGTAGGCTATACAGACAGTGATTGGGCTGGTTCAATGGATGACATGAAGAGCACTTATGGATATGCTTTCACCCTTGGTTCAGGTATGTTTTGTTGGAGCTCGAGGAAGCAAAATCTTGTAGCACAATCAACAACAGAACCTGAATATGTTGCTGCTGCTGCTGCAGTTAATCAAGCCATATGGCTGAGGAAAATTCTAGCTAACTTGAACCTACATCAAGAGAGAGCAACAGAGACCTTTTGTGATAATAGTTTGCTGTTGCAATTACAAAGAATCCTATCTTCCATGGCAGAGCCAAGCACTTTAGCATCAAGCTACATGTAGTAAGGAGATGGAACAAGCTCGAGAGGTGGAGTCGATTCATTGCAATCTCAAGAATGATTGTCGATATTTTCACAAAGGTCAGAATATCCCAAAATAGGGCCTAAACGGAACAGTGGTTGCGGACCACAAATCTGAGTATGAAATATATTTTAAATATTATTTTCCATGTTAATTATGTGTGAATTATTATGTGTGAAATTTTCGTGATTTAATTTTATTGTTTGGGTGTTGAATTATTAAAAAGGGCTTAATCGCGTAAAATGTAAAAGTTACAAATTAAAGTGTAAAGAGCTTATTTGATAGTGGATTTTTAATATGAGGTCCTTAAAGGGAAATTAGCCTATTTAAGGAGATAGTGGACGGCACTAGGCTTATATTATATGGTTTTCATATTAATGATAAAGGTTATAATAATAAATAAAATATTATAATATTATTATAATAAGACAAACATAAAATAATTAAAAGCCATGTTCATCTCTTTTCTTTCTTATGATCGAAATTCAAAGAAAAGAAATAGAAACAAATAAGCTTAAGGTTCGGCACTTTTGAAGCTTAGGAATGTGTAGGATACACATTTCATGACATTAGGGTTTAAGGAAATCATGTAAGACCATGTCAAGACATGGAACTGATAAGTTACTATAAGGCAAAGGTCTCATGTAAGATCATGCCAAGGCATGGCATTAGTGAATTTATAAGGCAAAGGTCCCATGTAAGACCATGCCAAGGCATGGTATTGATGAGCTCACAAGGCAAGGATACCACGTAAGACCATGTCAAGACATGGCACTGGTTAAGTTTCATAAGAAAAGGTACCCGCCTATCCTTAGTATTCCAAAGTGGTTCAACGAGAAAATTCAAAGAGTATACCAAAGTAAAGGTAAGACAAGTTCAAGCTAAAAAGGTAAGGTAAGACAAGTTCATGTTAAAAGGTAAGGTAAGAATACAAGTTTAAGTATATTGAGTTAAAAGCTTAAGTGATCTTGATAAGAAAAGAATAAGATAATTCATTAAGAATGTTGTTATCTATTTACATGTAAACTTACTAAGCTTTATGCTTACTCCCATTCTTTATTTTTTTTTAGTATTACAAGCCAATTCGGGGATCGCAAGGACGTCGGAGATCGTTACACACTATCAAAAGATTATATTGGTATTTTGTGACACGAACGTTTTAAGTTATGGTATGTATAGGGACTTAGCGGTTTTTTGTGTATGACCTTATGATATGTGTAACACCCTTACCCGAGACCATTGCCGGAGTTTCTAGCACGAGGCATTACTAAACTTAACTTATCGATTTCAGCATAAAATTTGAAACTGTCTATCTGCATCATGTTCAGTAAATTGAATATAACTCGAGTTACGAAACTCAAAATTTAGATCCATAAATTTTACATGAAACTAGACTCATATATATTCTTACTATAATTTTTCCAGAATTTTGGTGTGGCCAATTAGTACAGTTTATTAGTTAAAATCTCCCTGTTACATGATCGACAGTTCAACCCCTCAGTACTAAAAATCAATTATCTCATAATATACAATTATTTTTCCTACACCGTTTCTTTCATATAAAAATAGACTCAATAAGATTTAATTCTATACTCATTCACAACCTAATTCCATTTCTATTATTTTGGTGATTTTTCAAAATCACGTCACTGCTGTTGTCTAAATTGTTCCCCTGCATATAATTACATAATTTCTTTCTAATAACTACCAACTAGGCATTACAAAACATCCAAAACACGCCTTATTTAGACATTTTAATAGCTAATCATTACCATACATTTAAAATCCAATCAAGCCATATCATAAGGTTATACACACAAGATAGCTAAGTCCCTATACATGCCATAACTTAAAACGTCGAGTCACAAAATACCAATATAATCCTTTGATAGTGTGTAACGATCTCCCACGCCCTTTCGATTCCCGAATTGGCTTGTAATACTATAAAAAATAAAATAAAAATGGGAGTAAGCATAAAGCTTAGTAAGTTTACATGTAAATAAATAACAACATTCTTAATCAATTATCTTATTCTTTTCTTATCAAGATCACTTAAGCTTTTAACTCATTATACTTAAACTTGTATTCTTACTGCACCTTTAAACATGAATTTGCCTTACCTTACCTTTTTAGCTTGAACTTGTCTTACCTTTACTTTGGTATACTCTTTGAATTTTCCCATTGAACCACTTGGAATACTAAGGATACGCGGGTACCTTTCCTTATGAAACTTAACCATTGCCATGTCTTGACATGGTCTTACGTGGTATCCTTGCCTTATGAACTCACCAATGCCATACCTTGGCATGGTCTTACATGAGACCTTTGCCTCATAGTAACATATCAATGCCATGTCTTGACATGGTCTTACATGATTTCCTTAAACCCTAATGTCATGACATTTGTATCCTATACATTCCTAAGGTTCAACCTAACTTCCAGGATAGATTTTCCGTAATTCATACTTGAGCTTTAAATAATACATTTACGAATAAATATGTAAATGCTGGAATTTAATAAAGATTAAATATAATATAATAGAATATTGCATTTATTTACCGCAAACTTACCTCGAAACAAAATACGATCAATTACATTGATTTAGTCTTCTATCTTTTCTTTCCTCGATCTAACTCGGATTTCGTTCTTCTTGATCTATAATAGCAAATTTAGCTTATTTAATACTCACATTATTAAAACAACCCTTAACTCTTAACTTTGGCAATATTACAATTTTTCCCCTAAACTTTTACATATTTACACATTTGCCCCAAAGCTCAGAAATTAAACTTTATCCCTTATTCTTATGTTTTATGACATGCTGATCATTTTTCCCTTCTATGGCAACATCAAATTCTCACTCTAACTTGTACTTATGAACATTAGGTATTTTTACCGATTAAGTCGTTTTACTCGTTTTCACTTAAAATCACTTAGCAAAAGTTGTTTAACATAATTTCAGACTTCATATTCTAGCATAAAACATCAAAATAAACACATTTCACCTATGGGTATTTTTCCAAATATGAACCCTAGCATGAATTATTGATAGAATAAGCTAAATCGAGCTACCGGGGCTTCAAAAATATAAAGAACATTAAAAACGGGGCTTGGAATCACTTACTATGGAGCTTGGAAGCTTGAAACAAACCCTAGCTATGGTGACCACTTGAAAATTCGGCCTAATGAAGAAGATGAGCATATTTTGCCATCTTTTTCCCTTTTTATTACCAAATGACTAAATTACCCTTCATTAAAAACTTTGGTTCTTTCCACCTATATATGTCCATTTTTGTCCATGAAAATATAATGGTATAATTACAATTTAAGGACTCCTACTTCAAACCCCCATTTCAATCAAATACTCTATAAATTAGAACCCCTATTTAGCAACTTTTGCAAACAAGTCCTAATAGGCAATTTAAGCATGAAATTAATAAAATTTCTTATCAATACTCTAACACATGTATTTAATCACTCGACAAATAATAATAATTAATCATAATAAACTTTTATAGCTTGGATTCATGGTTTCGCAACCACTATTCCGCTTAGGCCCTATTTCGGATGTTACATTTCTCCCCATTTAGGATTTTCATCCCCAAAATCTTACCTATAAAGAGGTTTGGGTATTGTTTTCAGATAATCTCTTGGGCTGCCCCATGTAGCCTCTTCTATCCCATGCCTATTCCATAATACTTTCACAAGTACAATACTTTTGTTCCTTAATTGCTTAACCTCCCGAGCTAGAATTTTTACGGTTCCTCACCGTAAGTCGATTTGGTCAATCTCAACCTCCGTCTGCAAAATTACATGCGATGGATCTGAACGATAACGACGTAGAATAGACACATGAAAGACATTATGAATCTTCTCTAACTCAGTCGACAATGCTAACCGATATGCCAATGGGCCAACTCTCTCGATCACCTCAAACGGTCCAATAAAACGGGGACTTAATTTGCCTTTCTTGCCAAATCTGAGAACTTTCTTCCAAGGGGATACTTTCAAGAATACCTTGTCACCAACTTGAAATTCAATTTCTTTTCTTTTCAAATCTACATAAGATTTCTATCTATCCGAAGCTGCTTTCACGCAATCTCTGATGACTTTTACTTTCTCTTCTGTTTCTTTGACTAGATCAACCCCGTAAATCTGATTTTCCTTAAGCTTTATCCAATACAAAGGCGTGCGGCATTTACGTCCATACAAAGCTTCATAAGGTGCCATCTTTAGACTCGATTGATAACTATTATTGTAAGCAAACTCTATTAAAGGCAAATATTTCTCCCAACTACCATGAAATTCCAATACACAACATCTAAGCATATCTTCAAGTACCAGAATAATTCTCTCGATCGACCATCACCGAGGATGGAAAGCTGTACTAAAACTCAACTTTGTACCTAAAGCTTCCGCAATTTCTTCCAAAACCGTGAAGTAAATCTCGGATCTCTATCTGAGATAATCGATAACGATACTCGATGTAGTCTAACTATCCCTGAAATATACAACTCGGCCAACTTGTCAAGTGAATAATCCATACTGAATCGGAATAAAATGAGTGACTTCGTTAACTTATCAATCACAACCCATATCGTGCATCTTCCTTTCTCGTGTCGAAGGCAACTCATCACAAAATCCATAGTAACTCGGTCCTATTTCCACTCAGAACTAATACAGGCTGCAATAAACCTCAAGGTACCTGATGTTCGGCCTTTACCTGCTGACAGATCAAACATTTAGAAACAAACTCTGATATGTCTCTTTTCATTCCTATCCACCAATACATTTTTTTCAAATCATTATACATCTTTGTACTACCTGAGTGAATTGACCAAGAACTGCTATGTGCTTCCTGTAAAACCTTTCGAATAAGATCATCATTTTTTGGTACACATACCCTGTCTCTAAACATCAAACAACCGCCGATCCGATCTAAAATTAGACTCTACACCGACTCAAGACCGAACACTTTTGGCTTGCAACTCACTGTCATCCTTCTAAGCTTCACAAATTTCTTCAAGAAACATCGGTTTAGCTCTCAAATTAGCTAAAATAGAACCATCATCTGACAAGGCCAAACTAGTGTGCAAAGCTCTCAATGCAAATAACAATTTTCTACTCAAAGCATCAAGAACAACGCGTTTGCCTTACCCGGTGATAATCGATCACTAGTTCATAATCTTTAATCAACTCTAGCCATCTTATTTGCCTCAAGTTTAGATCTTTCGAGTCATCAAGTATTTCAAACTTTTATGATCGGTGAATATTCGCATTTCTCATCATACAAATGATGTCTCCAGATTTTCAATGCAAATACAATAGCAATTAACTCTAAATCATGTGTCGGATAATTTTTCTCATGTGGTTTTAACTGTCTAGAGGCATAAGCAATTACCCTTCCTTCCCGCATAAGTACACGACCTAGTCCATTCAAGGATGCATCATCAGAATTACAAACTCTTTACCCGGTTCTCGTTGTACTAAAACAGAGCTTTAGTCAACAATACCTTTAACTTGTCGAAACTCACGACACTTCTCGGTCCATTCAAACTTGACATCTTTCCAGTAATAATCTTATCAATGGAGTTGCTATCATGGAAAATCCTCTACAAATCGTCTATAATAACCGGCAAGACCAAGAAAACTTCTAACCTCGATACATTCCCGGAGGCTTCCAATCGACAATGGCTGAAATCTTATTCTGGATCAACTTTAATACCTTCACCGAGACAACGTGTCCAAGAAAACAAACTTCCGTAACTGTAACTCACTTTTGCTAAATTCGCATAAAGTCGATTATTTCTCAAAATCAGAAATCGTTCTCAAATGCTCGCATGCTCGGCCTCATCATGAGAATAAATCAAGATGTCATTAATAAACACAACTACAAACTTATCCAAGTAAGGTCTGAAAATTCGGTTCATTAAATCCATGAAGATGGCAGGAGCATTGGTTAAGCCAAATGGCATAACAAGAAACTCATAGTGACCATACCTAGTTCGAAAAGCAGTTTTCGGAACATCTGACTTTAACTCGTAACTGATAGTATCTAGATCTCAAATCTATCTTAGAAAACACAATGGCTCCCTTCAAATGATCAAACAAATCATCTATTCTAGGCAGTGGATATTTATTCTTGATGGTTACCTTGTTAAGCTGCCGATAGTCTATGCACAATCTCATGGAACCATCCTTCTTTTTCACAAATAACACTAGTGCACCCCATGGTGAATAACTAGGTCTTACAAAGCCTTTATCAGTTAATTCCTGTAGCTGAGCTTTCAATTCTTTTAATTCTATTGAAGCCATTCTATAAGGAGCAATAGAAATAGGTGTGGTACCTGGAATTAATTCAATACCAAACTCAACTTCTCTAATAGGAGGCAAACTTGGTAGTTCTTCTCGAAACACATCAGGAAACTCATTTACCACATGCATTGATTCAATTTTCAACTCTGGGTCTTTAGTATTCAACACAAAAGCAAGATAAGCTTCACATCCTTTCCTTAAACATTTCGAAAGCGGACATACATGTAAATCATGGAAATTAAACTACCTGACTCATCTGAATTAACCCGGAGGATCTCACCATTTTCACATTTCAACTCAATAAATTTCTTTCCACAATTCACTATCACATCATGTATAGTTAACCAATCCATACCAAGAATCACATCAAACTCATCAAATGGCAATAGCATGAGATCACCTTGAAAACAAGAACCTCTAATCATCAAAGGGCATTTTTACATACTTTGTTTACTAACACATGTCGACCAAATGGATTCGATACTTTAATCACAAATTTCATAAACTCTATGGGCATGTTCATACTAGGCATTAATTTCATGCAAACATAGGAATGGGTTGAACCCGGATCAATCAAAGTAATAACATTAACATCATGAAGAGAAATGTACCGTAATTACATCGGGAGGATGCCTCTTCACGAGTACGGTAGAATAAGTCCTTGCAAGTGATCTAACATCGGATCTCGTTGTCAGATTCTAAATGTACCTCTACCTGACCCTACTCTCGGATTTCTCTGAGGTCTGTCTCTAACGGGGGCATTACCTGATCTTGCACTTAGTACTACTTCTTTTTTTACCATCTCAGGACACTCCTGAATGAAATGATGAATGAAATGATCCGGTGCACCACATCGAAAACAACCAACCTCAGTCGTAAGACATTGACCTGGATGACGTCGACCACATTGAGGACACTCAGGTCTATTAGGCTGAATACTACCAACACAAGCAATCGAAGTGGTTTGAGCTTTTAAATCCATAAATCTTCCACCTCTGCTTTGTTAGAATACCCGTGAAAAATTAGATCTCGAGAGAACTCTCTAGGCCTCTTGGATGTAGACCGAAATGACTTGCTCATCTATCTTTTCTTCGATCTTGCATCTCAATTTCAGCTTTACCTTTCTTTTCAACAAATCCTCCGCCTTACGTGCTCACAACAAAAACAACAAACTCTTTTATCTCTAGAACACCAACCGATAGTCGATATCATCATTGAGCCCATCCTCAAATCTTTTGTACATGATAGCCTCAGAGACACACACTCTCGAGCATAATTCTGAAGTCGACAAATTCACGTTCATAGTCGGTCACAAAGATCTTACCTGCTTTTAATTCAAGGAACTCTTTTCTTTTTGGTCAATAAACCTCGATCGATGTACTTCTTACGAAACTCCTCCTCGAAAAAATTCCTGTAACTCTTTCTTTCGGTACTACCGATACAAGTGTCTTCCACCACCGGTAGGTGAATCTCTAAGAAGTGACACTACACATTTAATACACTCTTCCGGCAGTGTGATAACTCGTCAAAACTCGATAGTATTTTCGAGCCAAAATTCAGCTTTCTCGCATCATCATCTTTGGTAGCCCAAACTCTTCAGCCCTTGTTTTCGATCTTGTCAACAGTGGCTTCTCTCTTCCGATCAGTATTCGTGGATCGGGAAGCTACATGGGTGGTCTGTGGATCATGAGGGGTGGAGGTCTAACGGCCGAAGTTCGCATTTAACGAACTTAGCAAACCATTCATTCATAGCTTAGAAGAAGGCTTCTCAAGCCCCTCCTCCCTGACTAACTGTAACGGGCCTTTCACGACTATCTTGTGGCACCGTCCCTTTAGCGGGAGTGGGTGCACTACTCTCTACATCATCTGCACCAGCTCGTTCGGGATCCATAACTATAAAAGAAAAATATTTTTGAAATCGTCAAGAGTCGTCACGCTATCAAAATATAAGTATGGCATGTATAGATAGACTCTTCCTCATACTAAATATTCAGAGAATCGACTAAACCTTGCTCTGATACCAATAAATGTAACACCCCTTACCCGAGACCATTGCCAGAGTCGAGCACGAGGCATTACTAAACTTAACTTACTGATTTGGGGCATAAAATTTGAAACTGTCCATCTACATCATGTTTAGTAAATTGACTATAACTCGAGTTAAAAAACTCTAAATTTAGATCCGTAAATTTTCCATGAAACTAGACTCATATATCTTCTTACTGTAATTTTTCCAGAATTTTTGGTGTGGCCAATTAGTTCAGTTTATTAGTTAAATTCTCCCCTGTTACACAGACTGACAGTTCTGACCCCTCTGTACTAAAAATCAATTATCTCATAATATACAATTCTTTTGCCTACACCGTTTCTTTCATATAAAAATAGACTCAATAAGATTTAATTCTATATCTCATTCACAACCTAATTCCATTTCTATTATTTTTGGTGATTTTTCAAAATCACGTCACTGCTGCTGTCTAAACTGTTCCCCTGCATATAATTACATAATTTCTTTCTAATAACTACCAACTAGGCATTACAAAACATCCAAAACATGCTCTTATTTAGCCATTTTAATAGTTAATCATTACCATACATTTAAAATCCAATCTGAAGCCATATCATAAGGTTATACACACAAGATAGCTAAGTCCCTATACATGCCATAACTTAAAACGTCGAGTCACAAAATACCAATATAATCCTTTGATAGTGTGTAACGATCTCCGACGTCCTTTCGATTCCCCAAATTGTCTTGTAATACTATAAAAAAATAAAATAAAAAATGGGAGTAAGCATAAAGCTTAGTAAGTTTACATGTAAATAAATAACAACATTCTTAATCAATTATCTTATTCTTTTCTTATCAAGATCACTTAAGCTTTTAACTCATTATACTTAAACTTGTATTCTTACTGTACCTTTAAACATGAATTTGCCTTATCTTACCTTTTAGCTTGAATTTGTCTTACCTTTACTTTGGTATACTCTTTGAATTTTCCGTTGAACCACTTGGAATACTAAGGATAGGCGGTACCTTTCCTTATGAAACTTAACCATTGCCATGTCTTGACATGGTCTTACGTGGTATCCTTGCCTTATGAACTCACCAATGCCATACCTTGGCATGGTCTTACATGGGACCTTTGCCTTATAGTAACATATCAATGCCATATCTTGACATGGTCTTACATGATTTCCTTAAACCCTAATGTCATGACATTTGTATCCTATACATTCCTAAGGTTCAACCGGAACTTCCTGGGATAGATTTTCCGTAATTCATACTTGAGCTTTAAATAATAAATTTACAGAATAAATATGTAAATGTTAGAATTTAACAGTATTAAATATAAAATAATAAAATATTGCATTTATTTACTGCAAACTTACCTTGAAACAAAATACGATCAACTATATTGATTTAGTCTTCTATCTTTTTCTTTCCTCGATCTAACTCTGGATTTTGTTCTTCTTGATCTATAATAGCAAATTTAGCTTATTTAATACTCACATTATTAAAACAGTCCTTAACTCTTAACTTTGGCAATATTACAATTTTGCCCCTAAACTTTTACATATTTACACATTTGCCCCAAAGCTCAAAAATTAAACTTTATCCCTTATTCTTATGTTTTATGACATGCTGATCATTTTTCCCTTCTATGGAAACATCAAATTCTCACTCTAACTTGTACTTATGAACATTAGGTATTTTTACCGATTAAGCCGCTTTTACTGCTTTTCACTTAAAATCACTTAGCAAAAGTTGTTTAACATAATTTCAGACTTCATATTCTATCATAAAACATCAAAATAAACACATTTAACCTATGGGTATTTTTCCAAATATGAACCCTAGCATGAATTATTGATAGAATAAGCTAAATCGAGCTACCGGGGCTTCAAAAATGTAAAGAACATTAAAAACGGGGCTTGGAATCACTTACTATGGAGCTTGGTAGCTTGAAACAAACCCTAGCTATGGTGACCACTTGAAAATTCGGCCTAATGAAGAAGATGAGCATATTTTGCCATCTTTTTCCCTTTCTATTACCAAATGACTAAATTACCCTTCATTAAAAACTTTGGTTCTTTCCACTTATATATGTCCATTTTGTCCATGAAAATATAATGGTCTAATTACCATTTAAGGACTCCTACTTCAAACCCCATTTCAATCAAGTACTCTATAAATTAGAACCCTATTTAGCAACTTTTGCAAACAAGTCCTAATAGGCAATTTAAGCATGAAATTAATAAAATTTCTTATCAATACTCTAACACATGTATTTAATCACTTGATAAATCCTAATAATTAATCATAATAAACTTTTATAGCTTGGATTCATGGTTTCGCAACCACTATTTCGTTTAGGCCCTATTTCGGGATGTTACAATATGGCTTAATATTGGCTTGTAAATGCTTGGTAATGATTAGCCATTAAAATGGTTAATTAAGAACATGTTTTGGATGTTATGAAATGCCTAGTTGATAGTTATTTTAAAGAAATTATGTAATTATATCAGGGGAATAGTTGGATAGCAGCAGTGACATGATTTTGAAAAATCCCCAAAAATAGTAGAAATGGAATTAGGTTATGCAGGAGATATAGAATTAAATCTTATTGAGTCTATTTTTATATAAAAAATTGTGTAGGAGAAAGATTTGTATATTATGAGATAATTGATTTTAGTGAAGAGATGTCGAACTATCGAACTGTGTAATAGGGAGACTTTAACTAATAAACTGTACTAATTGGCTAGACCAAAATTCTGGAAAAATTACAGTAAGAAGATATATGAGTCTAGTTTTAAATAAAATTTATAGATCTAGATTTCAAGTTTCGTAACTCAAGTTATAATTGATTTAGTGAACATGACGCAGATGGACAGTTTCAATTTTATGCCCGAACTAGTAAGTTTAGTCTAGTAATGCCTCGTGCTCGACTCTAACAACGGTCTCGGGTAAGGGTGTTACATTTATTGGTATCGAGCAAGAGTTTAGTCGATTCTAAATATTCAAGATGAGTAAGAGTCTAACTATACATGCCATACTTATATTTTGATAGTGTGACGACTCCTGACGATTTTAAAATGCATTTCTTTTATAGTAATGGATCCCGAACGAGATGGTGCAGATGATGTAGAGAGTAATGCACCCGCTCCCACTGAAGGGATGGTGCCACTAGATAGTCATGAAAGGCCCGTTACAGTTAGTCAGGGAGGAGAGGCTCGAAAAGCCTTCTTCCAAGCTATGAATGATTGGTTTGCTGAGTTCGTTTGTACGAACCTGGCTGTTAGACCTCCACCCACTCATGATCCTCAGACCACCCATGTAGCTTCCCTAGTTATAAATACCGTTAGAAGAGAGAAACCACCCGTTGACAAGATCAGAAAACAATGGGCCGAAGAGTTTCAGGCTACCAAAGATGATGATGCAGAAAAAGCTGAATATTGGCTCGAGAACACTATCAGAGTCTTTGATGAGTTATCCTGCACACCGAAAGAATGTGTTAAGTGTGTGGTGTCACTTCTTAGAGATTCATCAGTAGTACCGAAGGAAAGAGTTACCTGGGATTTCTTTCAGGAGGAGTTCTGTAAGAAGTACATCAGTCAGAGGTTTATTGACCAAAAAAGAAAAGAGTTCCTTGAGTTAAAACAGGGTAAGATGACTATGATCGACTATGAACGTGAACTTATCCGACTCAGCAATTATGTTCGAGAGTGTGTGTCTACAGAGGATATCATGTGCAAAAGATTTGAGGATGGGCTCAATGATGATATCCGACTGTCAGTTGGTGTTTTATAGATAAAAGAGTTTGTTGTTTTAGTTGAATGAGCCTGTAAGGCAGAAGAGTTATTAAAAAGAAAGGGTAAAGCTGAAATTTGATATGCAAGACACGAAGAAAAGACAGATGAGCAAGTCATTTCAGTCTACATCCAAGAGGCCTAGAGAGTTTTCTACGAGATCTAAATTTTTTAGCCAGGTATTCTAGCCAAAACAGAGGTGGAAGATTTATGGATTCAAAAGCTCAAACCATTTCGATTGCGAGTGTTGGCAGTATTCAGCCTGATAGACCCGGGTTTCCTCAATGTGGTCGACGTCATCTAGGTCAATGTCGAGCAACAGAGACTGGTTGTTTTCGATGTGGTGCACTAGATCATTTCATTCGGGAGTGTCCCGAGATGGTTAAAAAAGAAGTAATACTGAGTGCAAGATTAGGTAATGCCCCGATTAGAGGCAGATCTCAGAGAAATTCGGGAGTAGGGGCAGGTAGAGGTATATTTAGAGATACAACAACAAGATCAGATGTTAAAGCACCTACAAAGATTTATGCTACCCTTGCTCATGAAGAGGCATCTTCCCCCGACCTAATTATGGGTACATTTTATGTTCATGATGTTAATGTTATTGCTTTAATTGATCCGGGTTCAACTCATTCCTATGTTTACATGAAATTAATCTCTAGTATGAACATGCCCATAGAGTTTACGAATTTGTCGTTAAAGTATTGAACCCATTAGGTCAGCATGTGTTAGTAAACAAAGTATGTAAAAAATGCCCTTTGATGATTAGAGGTTACTATTTTTCGGCTGATCTCATGCTATTGCTATTTGATGAATTTGATGTGATTCTTGGTATGGATTGGTTAACTGCACATGATGTGATAGTGAATTGTGGAAAGAGATTCATTGAGTTGAAATGTGAAAATGGTGAGTTCCTTCGGGTTAATTCAGATGAGTCAGATAGTTCAATTTCCATGATTTCTGCCATGTCTGCTCAGAAATGTTTAAGGAAAGGATGTGAAGCTTATCTTGCTTTTGTGTTGAATACTAAAGACCCAGAGTTGAAAATTGAATCGCTGCTGGTAAATGAGTTTCCTGATGTGTTTCTGGAAGAACTACCAGGTTTGTCTCCTATCAGAGAAGTTGAGTTTGGTATTGAATTGATTCTAGGTACCACACCTATTTCAATTGCTCCTTATAGAATGGCTTCAATAAAATTGAAAGAATTGAAAGCTCAGCTACAAGAATTAACTGATAAAGGCTTTGTAAGACCTAGTTATTCACCATAGGGAGCGCCAGTGTTATTTGTGAAAAAGAAGGATGGTTCCATGAGATTGTACATAGACTATTGGCAACTTAACAAGGTAACCATCAAGAACAAATATCCATTACCTAGAATAGATGATTTGTTTGATCAATTGAAGGGAGCCACTGTGTTCTCTAAGATAGATTTGAGATCCGGATACTATCAGTTGCGAGTTAAAGAGTCAGATGTTCCAAAGACTGCTTTCCGAACTAGGTATGGTCACTATGAGTTTCTTGTGATGCCATTTGGCTTAACTAATGCTCCTGCTATTTTCATGGATTTAATGAACCGAATTTTTAGACCTTATTTGGACAAGTTTATAGTCGTGTTCATTGATGACATCTTGATTTATTCTCATGATGCGACTGAGCATGCAGAGCATTTGAGAACAGTTTTACATATTTTGAAAGATAATCAGCTTTATGCCAAGTTTAGCAAAAGTGAGTTCTGGTTACGGGAAGTTTGTTTTCTTGGACATATTGTCTCAGGTGAAGGTATTAGAGTTGATCCGAGTAAGATTTCAGCAATTGTTGATTGGAAGCCTCCCAGAAATGTATTAGAGGTTAGAAGTTTTCTTGGTCTTGCCAGTTATTATAGACGATTTGTAGATGGATTTTTCGAGATAGCTACTCTATTGACAAGATTGTTACAGAAAGCTGTCAAGTTTGAATGGACTGAGAAGTGTTAATAGAGTTTCGACAAGTTAAAAGTATTGTTGACTAAAGCTCCTGTTTTAGTACAACCAGAACCGGGTAAAGAGTTTATGATTTACAGTGATGCATCCTTGAATGGACTAGGCTGTGTACTTATGCAGGAAGGAAGGGTAATTGCTTATGCCTCTAGACAGTTAAAGCCACATGAGAAAAACTATCCGACACATGATTTAGAGCTAGCTGCTATTGTATTTGCATTGAAAATTTGGAGACATCACTTATATGGTGAGAAATGTCAAATATTCACTGATCACAAAAGTTTGAAATACTTGATGACTCAGAAAGATCTGAACTTGAGGCGAAGAAGATGGCTGGAGTTGATTAAAAATTATGAGCTAGTGATAGATTATCACCCTGGTAAGGAAAATATTATTGCTAATGCTTTGAGTAGAAAATTGTTATTTGCATTGAGAACTTTGCACACTAGTTTAGCATTATTAGATGATGGTTCTATTTTAGCTAAGTTGAGAGCTAAATCGATGTTTCTTAAAGAAATTTGTGAAGCTAAGAAGGATGACAGTGAGTTGCAAGCCAAAGGAGTTCAGTGCGAGTCAGGTGTAGAGTCTAATTTTCAGATCAGTTCTGACAGTTGTTTGATGTTCAGAGACAGGGTATGTGCACCAAGGAATGATGAGCTTAATCGAAAGGTTTTACAGGAAGCACATAGCAGTTCTTTGCCTATTCACCCAAGTAGTACAAAGATATACAATGATTTAAAGAAAATGTATTGGTGGACAGGAATGAAAAGAGATATTTCAGAGTTTGTTTCTAGATGTTTGATCTGTTAGCAGGTAAAAGCCGAGCATCAGGTACCTTCAGGTTTATTGCAGCCTGTATTAGTTCCCGAGTAGAAATGGGAGTCTGAAGAGACTATGCGAAAACAGTACCCAAATATCTTTACAGGTAAGATTTTCGGGGACGAAAATCCCTAAAGGAGGGGAGAAATGTAACATCCCGAAATAGGGCCTAAACGGAACAGTGGTTGCGAGACCACAAATTCGAGTATGAAAAATATTTTAAATATTATTTTCCATGTTAATTATGTGTGAATTATTATGTGTGAGATTTTCGTGATTTAATTTTATTGTTTGGGTGTTGAATTATTAAAAGGGCTTAATCGCGTAAAATGTAAAAGTTACAAATTAAAAGTGTAAAGTGCTTATTTGATAGTGGATTTTTAATATGAGGTCTTAAAGAGAAATTAGACTATTTAAGGAGATAGTGGACGGCACTAGGCTTATATTATATGGTTTTCATATTAATGATAAAGGTTATAATAATAAATAAAATATTATAATATATTATAATAAGACAAACATAAAATAATTAAAAGCCATGTTCATCTCTTTTCTTTCTTATGATCGAAACACAAAGAAAAGAAACAGAAACAAATAAGCTTAAGGTTCGGCACTTTTGAAGCTTGATTCAAGGTGAGTTCTAGCTCGGTTTTTGATAATTTTTATGTTTTTGAGATCGTTGCTTGAGTGCTACAAAACCCATGTTGAATTTTGAATTTTGATGAATATTTGAGTTATGCCATTGATGAGAACTTGTGATTTTTGATGATTGATGGTAGATTATGCATGTTTATGAGTAGATGAATGATTTTTATTAAGTGATTTTCGGTGAAAACGAGTAAAACGAGCTAATTAGTAAAAGTTGTTATTGTTCATAAGTATGTGTTATAGTAAGAATTTGAAGTTGCTATAGAAGGGAAAAATATTCAGCATGTTAGAAAACATAAGAATAAGGGCTGAAGTTTAATTTTCGGGCCTAGGGGTAAAATTGTAATTATGTAAAAGTTTAGGGGCAAAATTGTAATTTTGCTGAAGTTAGAGTTAATGACTGTTTTAGTAAATGTGAGTATTAAATAAGCTAAATTTGCTATTATAGATCAAGAAGAACGAAATTCGGAGTTAGATCGGGAAAAAAAAAAGATAGTGGACTAAATCGATATAGTTTATCGTATTTTGTTTGGAGGTAAGTTTATGTAAATAAATACAATATTCTGTTATTTTACATCTAACATTATTAAATTCCAGTATTTACATATTTATTCTGTAAATTTATTATTTAAAGACCCAAGTATGAATTGACGGAAAAGCTATCTCAGAAAGTTTCGGTTGAACCTTAGGAATGTGTAGGATACAAATGTCATGACATTAGGGTTTAAGGAAATCATGTAAGACCATGTCAAGACATGGCATTGATAAGTTACTATAAGGCAAAGGTCCCATGTAAGACCATGCCAAGGCATGGTATTGGTGAGCTCACAAGGCAAGGATACCACGTAAGACCATGTCAAGACATGGCACTGGTTAAGTTTCATAAGGAAAGGTACTCGCGTATCCTTAGTATTCCAAAGTGGTTCAATGGGAAAATTCAAAGAGTATACCAAAGTAAAGGTAAGACAAGTTCAAGCTAAAAAGGTAAGGTAAGACAAGTTCATGTTAAAAGGTAAGGTAAGAATACAAGTTTAAGTATATTGAGTTAAAAGCTTAAGTGATCTAGACAAGAAAAAATAAGATAATTCATTAAGAATGTTGTTATCTATTTACATGTAAACTTACTAAGCTTTATGCTTACTCCCATTCTTTATTTTTTTTTAATATTACAAGCCAATTCGGGGATCGCAAGGACGTCGGAGATCGTTACACACTATCAAAGGATTATATTGCTATTTTGTGACTCGAACGTTTTAAGTTATGGTATGTATAGGGACTTAGCTATTTTGTGTGTATGACCTTATGATATGGCTTTATATTAGCTTGTAAATGCTTGGTAATGATTATCCATTAAAATGGTAAATTAAGAACATGTTTTGGATGTTATGAAATGCCTAGTTGATAGTTATTTTAAAGAAATTATGTAATTATATGCAGGGGAATAGTTGGACAGCAGCAGTGACATGATTTTGAAAAATCGCAAAAAATAGTATAAATGGAATTAGGTTGTGCAAGAGATATAGAATTAAAGCTTATTGAGTCTATTTTTATATAAAAAAACAGTGTAGGAGAAAGATTTGTATATTATGAGATAATTGATTTTTAGTGAAGAGAGGTCAGAACTGTCGAACTGTGTAATAGGGGAGACTTTAACTAATAAACTGTACTAATTGGCCACACCAAAAATTCTGGAAAAATTACAGTAAGAAGATATTTGAGTCTAGTTTCAAGGAAAATTTATGAATCTAGATTTCGAGTTTCATAACTCAAGCTATAATTTATTTAGTGAACATGACGCAGATGGACAGTTTCAATTTTTCTGCCCCGAACTAGTAAGTTAAGTCTAGTAATGCCTCGTGCTCGACTCTGGCAACGGTCTCGGGTAAGGGGTGTTACAAAGGCCCTCAATGTAACAAGGTTCATTAAACTGAGGAAGGAGTTAGGAGTAGGCAGCATGGAGACCAAGGAGTGTTAGAAGATGGTTTTCCATGTAGCTCATGCAGCAGAAAAGGTGGCCATGCAGACGAGCCAAGCAGAAGCTGTTTGAAACACTGTCTCGAAAGAGTGGGCTTGTGATGATCTTGGACGATATATGGGAAGAGGTTTCCCTTGAAAAGGTTGGAATTCCTGAGCCATCTACTGGGAGTAAAATTGTCTTGACAACGAGATCTTTTGATGTGTATCAAAAAATGAGTTGTAGAGCAATTAAAGTGAAGCCTTTGGTGGAAAAAGAGTCGTGAAAATTGTTCTCGGAGAAAGTGGATTGGGACATTCTAAATGTTCCAGGGGTGGAACCAATTGCAAAAAAGATTGCTAAATGTTGTGCGGGTTTGCGCTTAAGAGTAATTACTGTAGCTTCTTGCATGAAGGGCATTGATGACCTTTTTGAATGGAGGAACGCACAAAAGGAATTAAGTGAACACAAAGAAAATGTTAATGGATTGGAAGATGAGGTGTTCTAGTAGTTGCAATTTAGTTATGATCGTTTGAAAGATCCAAAACTTCAACATCGTTTCCTCAGTTGTGCTTTATATCCTGAAGATTGGAGAATTGAAGGGAGAGATCTTGTTGAACTATGGATGAACCATAATATATACATATTTTAATATCACATTTAGAATACTTTTGGATAATTTATCCCTTGATTTGATGAATTTGATGCTCCTAATCTCTTAATTTCATGTTTTACACTCATGAGAGCTTAGGAAGTCGAAAAGAATGAGAAACGGGCCAAAAACGGAGAAAATGGGCCAAAGTAAGAAATCCACACGGCTTGGAGTTCGCCACACGGCCGTGCCATTTTAACAGACTCAAACATAACCTGGGGCTCGATTCACACGAGCGTGTCCTTGCTGTGACCCGTTTTAATTCTACTCGGAATAGGATACTTGTAGGCCAAGTAAGGCATCTCGAAAGCCTATATAAACACCCTAGAGGGCAATATAAAATGGGAGTTCGACAGAAGGCCTCTGTCAGGGCTTTTGACAGGAGCAAAGCCAGGGAGAGCTGAAATTAGGGAATAACCTGAAGAAAGCCAGTTGATCCATCTCAGAAGCTGGAATCACGTTCAAGACTGATGATCTTCCCTTCAATTTCCTTCAGGGGGTTTTAGGGTTTTTCTTTATGTTTTGTTATTTAATTTCTTCTGAGATGTATTCTTTTAAAAACATGAACTAAACCCCTCAAATACCTGAGGGGGATAAAACCGAAGACGAATCTTGTTATTGTTTTCTGAACTGTATGATAAATACTTGATTTGTTCTTAATTATGTGTTCTTAATTCTTACTTTAATATTTCAGGATATTGATTCATGTATTGATGTGCTTATTCAGAGGAGCAAAAGTCCCTATTTAAGAGTAGATCTAGCATAATTAAGCGGAGTTGATCGCACTCCTAGAAATAGGACGACGAAAATCTGTTGGATTAGGGTCAAACCTAATATGGAAGTCCATAAATCAATTAATGCAATACTATGGGTTTTAATTAGAAAGAGATTTCAATTGATCAACCTAGGGTTAGATCTTAGTAGCCTCGAAAGAGGTATTAATATAAATTAGGAATCCTACGGATCAAGTCAAGTGAATAAATCGTGCTGTTCAGAGTTAAATAACAAGTGAAGTCTAGGTGGATTCTTCCTGGGTATTGTCTTAATCAATTGGTTTTCTCAAAAGTATTTTCCCAATTCATTCTCTGTGTCTTAGCATCATTAGTTTAGGAATTAGTTAGAAATATATTAATCACTTTTATTTTTAGGCTAAATAATAAAAAGAAAGACAGTATTAGTACTTTTGGTTCCCTTGGGTTCGACATTTCGGTCATGCCACTAAGCTATACTACTGTTCGATAGGTTTGTTTGCATCAATCGTGGTGATAGTTAGTTTCTAGGCTCAATCATTCATTTTATAAATATTAAAACTCTCAGACACCATCAACTATGGATTGCAGAAGGGCTTGTGGAAGAAATGGATAGCAAGCAGGCAGAGTTTGACAGGGGTCATGCAATAATGAATAAATTCTTGAGTAATTGTTTGTTAGAAGTTTTTCAATGAAGCGGTAATAAAAGATCAGTAAGGATGCATAATCTTGTAAGGGACATGGCATTGCATATCAGAAGTGCAAAACCTTGATCTTTGGTAAAAGCTGGCATGGGATTAAGAGAGCTGCCAAATATACAAAAATGGAGTGAGGATTTGGAGAAGGTTTCATTGATGTGGAATCGAGAGTTGGAAGTTCTGTATCCCTTGGAAATGTCACCACCAAAGTGTCCAATGCTCACAACATTGTTGCTGTCTGGTTATGGTGTAAAGAGTATTCCGGAAGGTTTCTTCAACCATATGGATGGACTCAAGATTCTTAAGCTTTCTCTTAATCCTATCAAGAGTCTCCCAAATTCCAAATCAAATTTGAAGAATCTCATTGCATTATTGCTTGCTTACTGTGATCATTTAGAGTATGTGCCATTGTTGTCAAAGCTTGGAGTTTTAAAAGAGTTGGATCTTCGAGGAACAAAAATCAAGGAAGTCCTTCGTGGGATGTAAAACTTGCTGAGTCTCAAGTACCTAGATCTAGACCATTCAATCGTACTTGAGATCCCGAATGGAATATTGTCCAAACTTTCTTGCCTTCAAATTTTGAATGTTGGTGAAACATTGGTAAGTGGAAAGGAGGTTGGTAAGTTGAAGAAATTGGAAATGGTTGAAGGGAGGTTCTACGACTTCCAAAACTTGAACATGTATCTCTAAGGTTTTCGTGGTCGAGAAGAGCCTCCTAAATATATCATCCATATGGGTAAAAGACAATTCCAGTGGTCATTTTAACAACAAAAGGCATTGAATTAGGGGATTGCAACATCTCCAACCATATTTGCTTCCACGTGACATTGAGGAATTGTATGCTGGTAACTGCACTTTCTGTCGTCACGTAAACTACCCACGTTTCTCCAGGTTTGTCCTAACCTCACTTGGCACATTTTCCTTCTAAAATTAAAGAAACTTGTATTGGAATGGCTACCTAAGTTGAAGAGTATTTGCAATGTTGATGCAGTGGTGGTTTGTGAATCTTTTAAATGGATTGATGTAAGAGATTGTCTAAAATTAAAAAGAATGCCTCTTAAACTTCCCCAAGTCCGACCATTTTCACCTCTTATGTAAAGCCGAAGGAGTGATGGGAATCAGTGGAATGGGATGATCTTGATGCCAAGTCTCTTTGTGAATTTTGTAATCTGGTAACCTCTTTTGTAGAGTGTCCCAAAACTATGATGAATGCAATTCCAAAGTGTTCTATTTATTGCAATCAAACCTGCTTCCTTTTTAATAATGAGCTTTCAATATTTGTATTTGTACTTAAACTTTGTTATGTATTCATAATGTCTTGCTTTTTCATTCTCTACTTTTTTGCTTTAGAGTAGTTTATATCAACATTACATATAATTAGAGTAGTGTAAAAAGTTTTCGAACTTAAAAATAAAAAAAAGAAATTAAATTCCTTTTTTTTTTGGTGAAAAAAAGAGAGGATGAATTGAAAGTCAATTACATGAAGTAGCCATTAGCTTTGTCGGCTTAAAGCAAATCTAAAGTTTCTTTAGGACTTCTGTAAAAACCTGTAGGTTTGATTTCCAGTTTAGACTCTATTTAGCAAGGCAATCACCTTGGAACATATTTGATATTCCATTCCCTTACCGATTGTATGATGCGCTTAGTTCTTCTGTGAACAGCAATTCCGGAGTCTCCCGTGTTTAAGGTAGATAAGTTCTGTATAACTTCTAGGTTATTAGATGCAATGGTAATCCGTCTAAATCCTTTGTTTAAAAGGACAAGAATGTCATACATGATGCCCTAGAGTTTAGCTTCAGTTGAGGAACAAACCCCTAAGAAACGGTGGAAACCCATTATCCAATTTCCTTCATAATCTCAAACCACGCCTCCTGCCGCAGCGGTTCCGGTGTTACTGCTTACTGCCCCATCCGTGGATAAGTACACCCAATTACCATTTGAGTTATTGAGGGTATTGAAATTTTGATAGGTATTCTTATGGACGTCTCGAAGTGATTCATATTGCCGAGCCCAACAGCTGGAGACTTTCACTACTTCAGTAGCTGACCAGGAAATATTCTGGAAGATGAACAGATTCCTATTTTTCCATATACGCCACGCGATCAGTCCAAACAAGCACGACCAGGTGAGGCTACTTCCCTGCAAGCTTTCATGAACATAAAGGTTAAGGGTAAACCAATCTCGAAAAGAAACAGATAAAAACCTTTGTTTTAGCTGACTAGGTATCACAAGCGTCCACACTTCTTTCGCAGCCGGACAATCTCGAAGAACGTGATTTAAATCCTCAACGCCTTGTCCACAAGTAAGACAGGAGCTGCTATGGCTGATCCCTCTTCTGGCTCGTTCAGAATTTGTAATGAGTCTTTGTTTAAAAGCCAACCAAAGAATTTGTAAGGAGTCTTTGTTTAAATTCCTTTTTTTTTTTTCACTCAATTGAGTATTTAAACTATCAAAATGCATCTCAAAATAACAATTAAACCCCTATCCTTTTTTCCACTTGATTAGGTACTTGAATTGTCAAAATGCATCAAAGAGGCTCTTTTAACCTTTAACTTTAACAATTAACTATTAAAGTTAATTACCCTTAATTTTTTAAGTTAAAGTCACTTGTGTTATAACCACAATGTGACATGTGACAAAAAAATTATAAAAATAAAAATAATTAAATTTTAATTAAAAATATAAAAAATATTTTAAATTTTATAAAAATGATAAAATACATCAAAATGGCTCTTTAAACATTTAACTTTAATCGTTGACTGTTAAAATTAACTATCTCCGCTTTTTTTCAATTAAAGTCATAACACAAAGATAACATGTGGCGAAAAATGATAAAAATAAAATCTTATAGAAAAATTATAAATTGCTTCTTTTGATACGATAATTTTATAATTTTTATGACTTTATAAAATTTAATAATTTTTTACAATTCTTATAATTTTTTCTAATTTTTATTAAATTTTAAATATTTTATATATTTTTATTAAAATTTAAAATTTTTAATTTTAATTATTTTTACCACATTTCACATCGTAGTTATAACACGTGGTGATCGTTAAAGTTTGATTTAAATTTTTTTTAATACATTTTAATAGTTTAAATATCCAATTGAATAAACAAACAAAGCTTTAATTGATTTTTTAAAAAGTTTGAATACTTTTATATCATTAAACTATTTTTATTATCATCAAAATAGGATTGTAAAAATTATTTCAGCAGATTAGCGTGCAACAAATGTAACTTTTTAGCAATGAAGGTGCGATTGATCTGAGCTGAATCGGGCTGAGTTAATTGAGTTGAAATCTTAATTTTCAACATTGGATTGAGTTTTATTTTTATAATCCGAATGAAAGTTGAATTACTCGAATTTACTTGATTAGGCTCATAAATTCAACTTTCAATTTGGAAATGGAAGAGAACAAAAATAGCTGACCGTTGACTCTGCAAGTGCCAAAATCTTGGACACTCTGCTTTATTAGTATTATTTCTTCATGACAGTTTCCATGGAATTGACTCATTAAAATAAAGTTAGTTCTTCTTTTCATTTCTGAATCTTTCTTGGCAACTTCCCCGTTTCAACTTGGTCTTTCCTCCAGCTTTCCTTCTTCCCAAAATTATTAATCTTTTTCATGGTTGTTTTGCGTTTTTGTTCCTTCACTGGCAAACAGAAGTATCAGGTAACTTTAATTTCCAATTCTCTGTTTCTTTTGATTTTTTACAAATCCTGAGAAAATTTTTGCTTGTTCTTGAAATATTTCTATGCTTTTGCTTCCCATCTTTTCTGAGATCTTCGCTTGACTCTCTTTTGATTTGGGTTAAGTTTTCTGGTTTCTTCATGATTAAGATGCACAAATTTGATCAAGCAAGTACCATAAGCCAGGATTAAAAGCTGGAAAAATCCATGTAATCTCTTAAGCCTACATTTAGGTGGTGAATTTAAGTCTATAAAATGTGCAATTAAACTGAAGTTGCTGGAAATCTATTGAAAGAGGTTCTTAAGTGGGTTTTTGGTTTTTTAAATGTCTGTTTCTATCTTGAAATTTATTGTTTAAACTCAATTTCTTTTTGCAGGTATCCAGATTCCATTTCAGAAACAGGCCTATTTCTATAATTCTATCCAAAATCAGTGTCTCATTTTCTTGAGATGGGTTCAGCAATAAAACATTTCATGTACGTAGAAGTTCTTATTTCAATGTGAACAGTTATGGATTTCTTGATAGAGTTCTTTTTGTTATTTTTACTTATGTTTTTGCAGTATTTGGCCTTTGGTTTATGAGCAGTACTTTTCAAGTTACATTATTCAAAATTATTTTTAAGCTATCAGTAATAAGAAAATGAAAAATTTGTTCCCAAAACTGACAAAAGCATGAAGCTCAGTATTATAAATTATACTAAATTCCTTAGCAATGACCAATTCTTTTACCAAAATTAAAATATATGCTTAGATGTCAATTCTTATGCTTGTATGGTATTGGTGTTGTGCAGGAAGTTAGTTAAACAAGCAGGGACTGTTTTTGAATTAGTTAAACAAGCAGGGACTGTTTTTGAAGTTGCAAATACTATACGGGGTTTAACTGAAAACCATTGGGAATTCCCTAAAGGCATTGATCAGAATGTAAATAATCTGAAGAGAAAGAGAGATCAACTAAATGGTCAGAAAGAAGACATTGAATCAAGAATCAAATCAGAGCTGCGCCCGAGAAAGAAAGTTAAGAAAGAAGTTGATCTGTGGATTAAAAATGTCAAAAGGATAGATGGGGAAATTCCTAATCTCGAATCCAAAGTTAGAGGTAGCAGCTTTTTCTCTCGTGGATTTCTTGTTAGAAATGTTCGTAAGAAGGAAGAAGAAGTTGAAGAATTGCTTGAAAAGGGTAGATTTTCTGATGATTTGGTTGTCAACGATCTTTCGTGGATTGGTCAGGTGTTGCCAACACCGAGCTTAGTCGTTGAAACAGTAAAACGTAAAAAGAATGAGATTATGCAACGCTTGAAGAATGATGAGGTTCAAAAGATTGGAGTTTATGGAATGCCAGGAGTTGGGAAAACAAGTGTTGTCACGCTTGTTAACAATGAACTCTTAAAAGGTCAAATCGAGTTCAAGATTATAGTATGGTCCACTGTAGCGAGGAAATGTAGTGTTATTGAGCTGCAGAATAAGATTGCAAAGGCAATGAATGTCAGTATTTCCGAAGATGAAGACGAGACTTTAAGAGCAGGGATGTTGTCTGAAATTTTGAGTGAAAAGGGTAGATTTGTTTTAATATTGGATGATGTATGGGAGAGATTTTCCTTTGAAAAAGTTGGAATTCCTGAGTCTTTTGGGGGTAAATTAGTGTTGACATCTCGATTATTGGATGTATGTCGACAAATGGATTGTCAAGTCATAAAAATGGAGCCACTTTCGAATGAAGATGCATGGACATTGTTCTCTGACAAGGTTGGTCAAAACTTAATGAGTTCTGCAGATTTACGACCGATTGCAAAATCTGTCGTTGAGCGTTGTGCCGGCTTACCGTTGGTGATAGTTATAGTTGCCAGTAGTATGAGAGGTGAAGACAGTCTTCCAATATGGAGGAATGCGCTTGCAGAATTGATCCGAAACATATCGAGTATCATCGATATTAAAGACAAGGTGTATCAACAACTGCGATTCAGTTACGAGCGATTGAAAGATCGAAGAATCCAAAACTGTTTCCTTACTTGTGCATCGTATCATGAAGACTCGGGAATTCTGAAAGAACAGTTGATAAGAGATTGGGTTGGAAAGGGATTAATAGAGGAAATGGGTAGCTTGGAAGCAAACATGAACAAGGGACAAGCTATTCTAAGAGCACTAGTAGAGAATTGCTTGTTAGAAAATGTAGGAAATGAAAGAGTGAAAATGCATGATCTTGTAGCAGATATGGCTAAATTAATCACTCAAGAGTTGTATGAATCATGAATTAACATTGCAACTTTAACATGGTTGGCTTTCTAACACTTTTTATTTTAGATGAATTAAAATGATAGACTAAATTCACAATTCAAACATTTTTGGTTTGGGATTGTTTCCCAAAATATGTTTTCTTTCTGAAAGAACTTGGATAGGCTATTAATAAGGATGGAAACTCGAGTGTTTTAAACAGAAACTTTTCAAACTCTAAATCACTACGTATTCCTTTTAAGCCTTGATAAATACTGGAGAATTATTTTATTGTAATTACTTGTTGATTTGAGAATCTAATTCAAAGTCTAACCTTAAGAAAAGGAAACCCTGATTTAATTGATTAAGCTAGATGATTTTATACCAATGTTGAGTCATTAATGGATAAAAAAATCTTTCAAACTCTCCCTAAAACATATTTATCATAAACAAATCTTAGTTATAAATAATTAAGAAACAAAAAGGCGTGGGTGCTTTCCTCGTCTTTCCCCACGGCAGCCTTTCTTTGACCAAGCATTTCATTTTAATTTTAAAATTAAATTATACTTATCAAACAAAGGGTTGGAACTTGGAAGGGTCTAGTGAACTTTTTTCTCCAAAATCTTAAATTAAATTTGTATAAGAAAATCGAGAATTTTATTTAAATATTACTTTTATTTCTTAATTTAGATCGGATGAGATTTCTGTAATTATATAAAAAAATCATAATTTCTCATTTACAAAATTTTAAAGCATATATCAATATTTTCTTTTATCTTCTAATAAAATGTTAACATTTAATTTCGAGATTAATAAATTAAACAAAGATAATAATAAGTATATATTGACTTTAAACACTGCTACCTGTTTTTTAATTCTTAAATTATATATATTTACTATGATGTAAAGGCAACTAATGCCACTTCTATAATTTTATTTGTGGAGTAAAAATACTCTAAAATTTTCATTAAATAAAAGATTTGATTGATTATTCAAAATCACGGGAGTGAAACTTACTTTTCGTACTGGTTTCCTCTTATTTTCCTAGAAACTCTTTTTCCCCTTTATATGAGTGGCTTTCGCACCGATTTGCTTTGGGTTGTAGGTGATCAAGGGCAGGCATAGAAAACCGTTTGGAGTGCCTATTTTCTAGCAGTTTGGCATCATATTATCAGGAGCTTCATTTGCTGGCTGCTGCTCATCATTTCCCATCCAACAAGTTAGTATATTTGTTTAATTTCGCCTTTTTATTATTCTTTCTAAGCTCTTAAACTGCAACATACTATAAATTCATTTTCTTGGTGAGTGCCGGTTTTTTTTCCCTTCACTGGCAAACAGAAGTATCAGGATTAAGATGCAACATGCTTTAAATTTCTGGTTTCTTCATGATTAAGATGCACAATTTTGATCAAGCAATTATCATAAGCCAGGAATAAAAGCTGGAAATTAATCTTTAAAGGCTACATTTTGATTGTGAATTTAAGTCTATAAAATTCATTTTCATGGCGGGTGTCGTTTTTTTTTTTTTTAATATATGTCGAAAATAGTAAAATACCTAATTCAAAAGATTAGGGGTGAGCATTCGATCGAATCGAATGAAAAAATTTCGAGTTAATCGAGTTGACGAATTATATTCTATCATCCTAATTTGATTCGAAATTTTCTCGAATTGAGACGAATGAGATGGAATTCGAATCGAATCGAATATATTTGTCCGAGTTAAATTTTAAAAAATAATTTTAGGTTCTTATAACTACTATCACTCATCATAATAAATTTTGTCCACCGTAATTAAATTTTTTATTAACTTTTATTACCTCATAATTCATTTATTAATTTTTATATACGGGTTAGCTTATTTGTTTATTTAGTTATTTTAATTATCTTCGATCCTTGTCAATATGTATTTTATAATTAAAAATATATCAAATGTAAAATGTGATTTTTAATAAAAGTTATTTTAAAGATAAAATGTGAAATTGATACTAATATAAAATTTTATCACGAATATTTTATGACATCATTAATAATTCAATTTTAATGTAAATATTCAATATAACTAAACAATTCAATAATATAAATAATATAAAATGTGAAATTTAATTTAATAATATAAATAGTAGATATAAATAAAATTATTATTATTTATATTTAGAGATTTTTATGGATAAGATTAATTTTTATTTGGAAATAAAATATGAGAAGTAAAAGTTTTAAGGTAAAATAAAAAGTTTTAGGGAGTAAAAATTTGAGGAAAATAAATAAGGGATAGTAAAATTTTGGAAGGAAAATAGTAATAAAAAAATTTTGGGGGAATAAAAAAATTTGGAGGGGGATGGTTTGGGGTAGAAGGAGGTTGGGATGGAAAAGGGGTACAAGTTTTAGGGGAAAATAAGAGGGGATAAAAATTTTGAGGGAAAATAAAAAGTTTTGAGGATTTTTAAAGTAAGATTTTGAAGAAAAGTAAATAGAAGAGTAAAAGTTTAGTGTGAAATGAATTTTGGGTAGATGGGGTTGGGATGAGAGGGGAGTAAAAGTTTTGGGGAGAAAGTGGGAATTAGTAAAAATTTTGAGGAAAAAGTAAAATAATTTGGGAGTTTAGGATAAATATGTAAAATATTATAATTTGATATTCGAATTATTCAAATTATTCGAATTTGAAAATTCAACTTGATTCGAACTCAAAATTTGAAAAAAATTCAAGTTGACTCGAATAACTCGATTAATTCGAATAACTCGATTCGTTTAACTTAAAATTTAAATTTTTTTATTTTTTCGAGTCAAATCGAATTTTACTCATCCCTACAAATGGTGAGTTGTTTAGGTTGGTTCTGAAAACTTAAGTACTAAATAGATAAAATTTACCAAATTCAAGCACCTCCATATATATATGTATATTTATATTAACCCTTTATCCTAAAGTTTCCTAGCAGCTTTCTTTGATGAAGATTTTAGTTTAAAATAAATCTATTAATTCATTTATATAAAAAAAAAAGTAGTTAAAATTTTAAAATTCATATGTATTTATTTTCCCTCTACCTTTTGTCCGCTTTCAACAGTGGTTTCCTTTGTGTTATAGGTGAAAGTAAAGTATAGGTGAGTGAAAGGCAGCTACATAAAACCCTTTGGAGTGGCTCTCTTCTACCAGTTTCCCATCATATTATCATCAAGCAAGCAACTTCTTTTGCTGGCTTCCTCATTTGTGGTCATCATCACCGATCGAACAAGTTAGTCAGAAAAGGTATTTATTGAATTTCACCTTTTTTATTGTTCTTTCAAGTCTCATAAACTGCAACAAACTTGGTTCCTTTTCATGCTTGCAATGACATATTGTTTTTTGCTCCATGCTCGATAACTATATCTGTTGCCCACTTCAAGGGGGAGTGTCAGTTATTTTCACATACTAGGAAGATCACATCCATGGATCTTATATCTGAAGACATATGTTTTAGAATATAGAAAAGTCAAGACTCTATAACAGAGCTCACCTGCTACAACTTGATACAAATTGATTATTATTTGTGTTCTAACTTGTTACAACTACAGTTCATGTGCGTCCAAGATCTCATTAGGCACATTTTACTATAGAAGAGTAAATGAAGGAGGATTATCCTAGCATTGGAACTGAGATTAGGATTTGCTTTCTAAAGTATAATTTACAAATTTGTAATCTCCTATTTCAGAGCTTAATAACAGTAGGTAGATATTTTAGCATGTTAACATACTATAAAAATGACTCACTAAAACATCAAAAGCTGCTATTGCATTCAAAATCGAGTTCAGAATTCCTTATGGTAATTTATTTGGATTGACTCGAGATATCTATTTTCTATTAATTTCATTTTATCATTTTCGAGGGAAATTTTCTTGATTTCATCTTTGTAACTCGTGAAATTTCTTGTGGAATCTGTTAAAAAGAATATGTTATTTTTTAGCCATGGTTAGATACATACAGCTGACTATGCATTATTACTAAAGTTTCTAACATATTACATGTTATGCAGTACTCTTAACTTAGAGCCATGGACTTTGCTCTGAATAGGATTGATAAACACTGGGATAATAACAGAAGCCTTAATCAGCGTATGAATGACCTGAAAAGGAAACTAATGGAATTGAATGGTGTAAAGGAAGATACTGATTCTAGAATGAAAGCAGAGCTGCGGCCAAGAAAGAAGCTCAAGAGGGAGGTCCAGATATGGTTGGAAAACGTTGAAAGAATCAATGGCGAAGTTCAAAACCTTAATGAACGAATCGGTGAAAGCAGTACTCTTACACGTGGATTTCATGCAGACGATGTGTTAAAGAGGACAAGAGAAGTTGAGGAACTTATTCAACAAGGCAAATTTGAGGCAGGTTTGGTGGTTGACAATCCTCAAAGGATTGGACAGGTTTTGTCGACAACAAGATTATCAGGTGAAGGTACAAAAGCCTGTATGGAAAAGATTTGGCAGTGTTTGATGGATGATGAGGTTGGAAAGATTGGAGTTTGGGGGATGGGTGGTGTGGGGAAAACAAGCATCATGAAACTTATAAACAATCAACTCATACAAGAGAGGGAGAAGTTCGATATTGTGATTTGGATCACTGCATCCAAGGAGATGAGTATTGCTAAGCTACAGAAGGACATTGCAAGTCAAATTGAAGTAAATTTTTGTGGTGACGAATGTGAAACAAGAAGGGCAGGGATGCTGTTTGAAACATTGTCTCGGAAGAGTAGGTTTGTGGTGATCTTGGATGATATATGGGAAGAGGTTTCCTTTGAGAAGGTTGGAATTCCTGAGCCATCTACTGGGAGTAAATTAGTCTTGACAACGAGATCTTTTGATGTGTGTCGAAAAATGAGTTGTAGAGCAATTAAAGTGAAGCCTTTGGTGGAAAAAGAGTCGTGGAAGTTATTCTCGGAGAAGGTGGGTCGGGATATTCTAAATGTTCCAGGGGTGGAACCAATTGCAAAAAAGATTGCGAAGCGTTGTGCGGGTTTGCCCTTGGGAGTAGTTACTGTAGCTTCTTGAATGAAGGGCATTGATGACCTTTCTGAATGGAGGAACGCACTAAAGGAATTAAGTGAACACAAACAAAGTATTAATGGATTGGAAGATGAGGTGTTGCAGCAGTTGCAATTTAGTTATGATCGTTTGAAGGATCCAAAACTTCAACATTGTTTCCTCAGTTGTGCTTTATATCCTGAAGATTCGAAAGTTGAGGAGAGAGAGCTTGTTCGACTTTGGATTGCAGAAGGGCTTGTGGAAGACATGGATAGCAGGCAGGCAGAGTTTGACAGGGGTCGTGCAATAATGGATAGACTCTTAAACAATTGTTTGCTAGAAGTTTTTTCTGAAACTGAAGATGAAAGATGTGTGAAGATGCACGAGCTTGTGAGGGATATGGCACTACATATCACAAGTGCAAAACCTCGATTTTTTGTAAAAGCAGGAATGGGATTATGGGAGCCACCAAATGTGCAAGAATGGAGTGAGGATTTGGAGAAGGTTTCATTGATAAGGAATCGGGAGTTAAAAGTTTTGTATCCCTTGGAATTGTCACCACCAAAGTGTCCGATGCTCACAACATTGTTGCTGTCTGGTTGTGGTATAAAGAGTATTCCGGAAGGTTTCTTCAGCCATATGGATGGACTCAAAGTTCTTAATCTTTCTTGGAATTTTATTGAGAGTCTCCCAAATTCCGTATCAAATTTGAAGAATCTCACTGCGTTGTTGCTTGCTTCTTGTTTTCATTTAAGGTATGTGCCATCATTGTCAAATCTTCGAGCTTTAAAGGAGTTGGATCTTGGAGGAACAGCTATCAAGGAAGTCCCTCATGGAATGCAAAACTTGTCGAGCCTCAAGTGCCTAAATCTAAATTGTAGAACTAGAAACATATGTGAGGTCCCGAATGGAATATTCCCCAGACCTTCTTGCCTTCAAGAATTAAATGTTGGTCAAGCGTTCATAAGTGGAAAAGAGGTTGGTGAGTTGAAGAAATTGGAAACCTTTGAAGGGGCGTTTTACGACTTTCACAACTTAAACGTGTATGTCCAAGCTTTTCATGGTCGAGAAGAGCCTCGTCAATACTTCATCGTTGTGGGTGATAATGAACTGGGATGGAAAGTGGAAAACTCTCTATCAAAAACGATTGGATTAGAGGTTGGTAGTGTCTATCCCGATCAGATTATGCTTCCACGTCACATTGAGAAATTGGTTGTCTTTGATTACACTTCCGAGTCTTATGAAGAAGAATACCCGATTTTCTCCGGGTTTTTCCTAATTTCACTTGGCAACTTTTCCTCTCTTATAATTCTTGAAATAAGGTCTTTAAATACGAAAAGGTTGTTCTCTCCAAACTGTGTTCCGCCAAATTTAGAAGAGCTTAAGGTTTGGAAATGCAACCAACTGGAGGAAATAATAGCATCAGAGGAAAGAGGAAGGGTTACCATGGAATTTTGTCTTCCACGATTGAAGAAAATGTCTTTGAGAGATTTACCTGAATTGAAGAGCATTTGCAGCGTTGATGCAGTAATGATTTGTGAATCTCTTGAACAACTTTCGGTAATACATTGTCGGAAATTAAAAAGGATGCCTTTTAAACTTCCCCAAGTTGAACCATCTTCACCACTAGAAGTGGCTATTTTTCTAGCGCCAATGGAGTTGTGCGAATCAATAGAATGGGCTGATCCTGATTTCAAGTATTATTTTGCTGAATTTTGATTTTTATGAATATTTGTATTTGTAATCCAACCAAACAGACTTAAATAAAGTTTTGCTTTTCCATTCTCTCCTTTTTGGTTGAGAAGAGTGAATATCAAAATACCCATACATACATACAATAATCGACTTTGAGAAGGATAAAAAAAAAAAAGGAACCTCAGGTGATATTATGAATAAAATAAAGAGAGGATGGAATCCAAAATCTGATTCATCAATTGATACACTATATTTTGCCCCATTCATAAATTGTAACATAATGGTATAATTAAAACATAATAATGTCAGAATTAAATTTATCCAAAAAGAAAAGAAATATTAAGTGTATTAATCAACAAAAGTAACATTAAAATTTTACTTTTGAAAAGGATACGAATAAACCTAATATTTTTGGAGCCGAAGTTAAAATTTAAATACTCAACGTTTAGCATGTGCATTAGGAATATTGCTTCAAAATTTAGTGAAGTTACTAACTAATGGTTCATTATTGCTCATTGCCTTCCCCAAAATAAAATAAAAGGATCAGATACATTTTTTTTTTGAAAAAAAATTCAAGGGCTTTCTATAGTATTAAACCATTTTTATTATCATCAAAAGATAGGATTGTAATATATGATTTCAGCAGATTAGCATGCAACAAATGTAACTTTTTAGAAATGAAGGTGCGATTGATCTGAGTTGAATCAGGCTGAGTTAATTGAGTTGAAAACCTTAATTTTCAACATTGGATTGAGTTTTATTTTTATAATCCGAATGAAAGTTGAATTACTCGAATTTATTTTGATTAGCCTCGTAAATTCGACTTAATTTCAATTTGGAAATGGAAGAGAACAAAAATAGCTGACCGTTGACTCTGCAGGTGCCAAAAGTTGTACACTCTTACACTCTGCTTTATTAGTATTATTTCTTTTTTGGAAATAAAGTTGCTTCTTCTTCTTTTCATTTCTGAATCTTCCATGGCACCTTCCCTCTTTCAACTTGGTCTTTCCTCCGGCTTTCCTTCTTCCCAAAATTATTAATCTTTTTCATGGTTGTTTTGCGTTTTTGTTCCTTCACTGGCAAACAGAAGTATCAGGTAACTTTAATTTCTAATTCTCTGTTTCTTTTGATTTTTTACAAATCCTGAGAAATTTTTTGCTTGTTCTTGAAATATTTCTATGCTTTTGCTTCCCATCTTTTCTGAGATCTTCCCTTGACTCTCTTTTGATTTGGGTTTAGTTTTCTGGTTTCTTCATGATTAAGATGCACAAATTTGATCAAGCAAGTACCATAAGCCAGGATTAAAAGCTGGAAAAACCCATATAATCTCTTAAGCCTACATTTAGGTGGTGAATTTAAGTCTATAAAATGTGCAATTAAACTGAGGTTGCTGGAAATCTATTGAAAGGGGTTCTTAAGGGGGTTTTTGGTTTTTTAAATGTCTGTTTCTATCTTGAAATTTATTGTTTAAACTCCATTTCTTTTTGCAGGTATCCAGATATCATTTCAAGAAACAGGCCTATTTCTATAATTCTATCCAAAATCAGTGTCTCATTTTCTTGAGATGGGTTCAGCAATAAAACATTTCATGTACGTAGAAGTTCTTATTTCAGTGTGAACAGTTATGGATTTCTTGATAGAGTTCTTTTTGTTATTTTTACTTATGTTTTTGCAGTATTTGGCCTTTGGTTTATGAGCAGTACTTTTCAAGTTACATTATTCAAAATTATTTTAAGCTATCAGTAATAAGAAAATGAAAAATTTGTTCCCAAAACTGAAAAAGCATGAAGCTCAGTATTATAAATTATACTAAATTCCTTAGCAATGACCCATTCTTTTACCAAAATTAAAATATATGCTTAGATGTCAATTCTTATGCTTGTATGGTATTGGTGTTGTGCAGGGAGTTAGTTGAACAAGCAGGGACTGTTTTTGAAGTTGCAAATACTATACGGGGTTTAACTGAAAACCATTGGGAATTCCCTAAAGGCATTGATCAGAATGTAAATAATCTGAAGAGAAAGAGAGATCAACTAAATTGTCAGAAAGAAGACATTGAATCAAGAATCAAATCAGAGCTGCGCCCGAGAAAGAAAGTCAAGAAAGAAGTTGATCTGTGGATTGAAAATGTCAAAAGGATAGATGGGGAAATTCCTAATCTCGAATCCAAAGTTAGAGGTAGCAGCTTTTTCTCTCGTGGATTTCTTGTTAGGAATGTTCGTAAGAAGGAAGAAGAAGTTGAAGAATTGCTTGAAAAGGGTAGATTTTCTGATGATTTGGTTGTCAACGATCTTTCGTGGATTGGTCAGGTGTTGCCAACACCGAGCTTAGTTGTTGAAACAGTAAAACGTAAAAAGAATGAGATTATGCAACACTTGAAGAATGACGAGGTTCAAAAGATTGGAGTTTATGGAATGCCAGGAGTTGGGAAAACAAGTGTTGTCACGCTTGTCAACAATGAACTCTTAAAAGGTGAAATCGGGTTCAAGATCATGGTATGGGTCACTGTAGGGAGGAAATGTAGTGTTATTGAACTGCAGAATAAGATTGCAAAGGCAATGAATGTCAGTATTTCCGAAGATGAAGACGAGACTTTAAGAGCGGGGATGTTGTCTGAAATTTTGAGTGAAAAGGGTAGATTTGTTTTAATATTGGATGATGTATGGGAGAGATTTTCCTTTGAAAAAGTTGGAATTCCTGCGTCTTCTGAGGGTAAATTAGTGTTGACATCTCGATCATTGGATGTATGCCGACGAATGGATTGTCAAGTCGTAAAAATGGAGCCACTTTCGAATGAAGATGCGTGGAGATTGTTCTTGGACAAGGTTGGTCTAAACCTAATGAGCTCTACAGATTTACTACCGATTGCAAAATCTATCGTTGAGCGTTGTGCCGGTTTACCGTTGGTGATAGTTATAATTGCCAGTAGCAAGAGAGGTGAAGATAGCCTTTTAATATGGAGGAATGCTCTCGCAGAATTGAACCGAAAGATATCGAGTATCATCGATGTTAAAGACAAGGTATACCAACAATTGAGATTCAGCTACGATCGATTGAAAGATCGAAGAATCCAAAATTGTTTCCTTACTTGTGCATCGTATCGTGAAGACTCGGGAATTTTGAAGGAACAGTTGATAAGGGATTGGGTTGGAAAGGGATTAATAGAGGAAATGGGTAGCTTGGAAGCAAACGTGGACAAGGGACAAGCTATACTAAGAACACTAGTAGAGAATTGCTTGTTAGAAAATGTAGGAAATGGAAGAGTAAGGATGCATGATCTTGTAACAGATATGGCTAAACTCATCACTCAAGACTTGTTTGAATCATGAATTAACATTGCAACTTTTAACACATGTATGGTTGGCTCTCTTAACACTTTTTATTTTAGATGAATTAAAATGATAGACTAAATTCACAATTCAATCATTTTTGGTTTGGGATTATTTCCCAAAATATGTTTTCTTTCTGAAAGTACTTGGATAGCCTAGTCATAACTCAAGTATTTTGTTCCTAATTTTAAACACAAACTTTTCAAACTCTGAATCACTACCTATTTCTTTTTGGCTCTAAATTATTTTTGCTACAATTACTTGTTGAATTGAGAATCTAAATCAAAGTCTAACCTTAAACGAAAGTTCAATTGATTTTATACAAATGTTGAGTCATTGCTGGATAAAGAAATCTTTAAAATATTTATCATAAACTTTAAATCCTATTTATAAATCATTAAGAAACCAAAAGGTTAAACCTTGCGGGTCCTTTCCACGTCTTTTTCATAGCTGCCTTCATTGACCAACTAAAAACCATAATTTATCAAACGAATGGTTGGTAGGGTACATTAAAATTATATTTGTATATGGAAGCGGTGGAAAAGTTTTATTTAAATATTATTCCAGTTTTTGTATTTTATTATTTAGAATTTAAATTTTTATAAATTTAAAATTTAGATTTAATTATTAATATTGTTAGGGTTTTTTTAAATTCAATAATGTAATATTTTAAAATAAAAAATTGATATTGTAATGAACTTTAATTTAAAAGAAGAATTTTAATTATATTATTAGATTAAAAATTTTAAATTTGAAAAAATAAATAGATTAAATTCTTAAAATATAAATAAATAGAATATATTTAAGAATATAAAGGATTCCTAAATTAAGTGTTTCCCAACCAATAAACAACTTAAATTATCATATAGAAAATAGCAAAATATAGAGCATATTGTCTAGGATTCCCTTTACGTGAAGCTTTTCCTAAGACTGAAACTTACTTTTCGTACTGCTTTCCTCATATTCTCCTAGAAAAAGTATTTCCTTTATTGTATCAATGGCTTTCGCACCTGTTTCCTTGGTGTTGTAGGTGATTCAAGGGCAGGTATAGAAAACCCATTGGAGTGGCTTTTTTCTAGCAGTTTGGCATCATATTATCAGGACCTTCATTTACTGCTTTCTTCATTTCTGCTCATTATCTCCCATTCAACTAGTTAGTACATTGATTCTTCTTTCAAACCTCTTAAAACTGCACCATAATATAATTTCATTTTCATGCTTATTGCAGCAAGTAATCCTTTCGATCTATCTAATATAAGTCAAATGTTGTCTTCTCTGACAACATGTCTCCGCAGATTTGTGAGGAAAAATTCTCAAGACTCGAAGCTCTCACGTTCCACGATGGCGAAAGCGATCGGAAGTATATTTCAATTCCCGTCTTGTGCAACAGCAATCAGGAGGATTTGCGTGTATTTTCTATACAACTATGTCCCATCCATCTGCACCATCGGTTTGTAGTGAGGGAAGGCCCTAACACACAGCTCGAATGTCCAAAACAATCGGTGAAAAACTCGTTTCCTCAATTGTATCTCCCAGTTTGGGCCTTTATACGACATATCAAATTTGAAGAATCTCACTGCATTATTGCTTGCTTTCTGTGAAAAAGTTGTTCTCTCCAAACTGCATGCCGCTAAAATTAGAAGTGCTTAAGATTTCATTATGTGTCCAATTGGAGGAAATAATAGCATTAGATTTTGAATCAAACGAAAGAGGAAGGGCTAGCATGGAATTTTGCCTTCTGAAATTAAAGGAACTTGTATTGGAATGCCTAAGTTGAAGAGCATTTGCAACGTTGATGCGGTGGTGGTTTGTGAATCTCTTAAATGGATTGACATAAGAGGTTGTCGAAAACTAAAAAGGCTGCCTTTTAGTCTTCCATAAACCGATCATCTTCACTCTCTCATTTTCTATTTATGTAACGCCAGGAGTGGTGGAAATCAGTGGAATGGGATGATTACCATGCCAGTCTCTTTTGGAGCCATTCGTGACTCTTTTAAGCACTTAAAAGATTTTTCGAAGACAACTAGCACTCAAGTAGTGAGTGACATTGACATTGACATTGACATTGCTAAATATATAATTATTTTCTAATTTAAAATACCCTTAGAAAATATTTAATTATTTATTCCTTCTTAGTATTATTTTTGAATTTATTTTTTGTTATAAAAATATAACACTTTTATGATTACCATTTAACTTAAAACTTTTTGTTAATAAAAATATTTTTCCATTAATATTCCACTTTGAAAAGTATAATTCCCTACTTTGATCCGCTTTCAGCATTGGTTTCCTTTTGTGTTAAGTGAAAGTGATTGGATAAGTTTAGGTGAGTGAAAGGCAGCTACATAACACCCTTTGGTTTGGAGTGACTTTCTGTCACTTTGTCAACCATATTATCAGCAACCAACCAATTTCTTTTGTTGCTTTTCCTCATTTGTGGTGCTTTGCTCTCTCTCTCTTTCCCCTCCGTTCATCTTCTTCAAACAAGTTAGTCAGAAAAGGTATTTATTGAATTCCACATTTTTATTTTGTTTTTTCAAGTCTCATAAACTGCAACAAACTTGGTTCCTCTTCATGCTTGTAATGACACACGGTGCTTTTTGCTCCCACTTCAAGGGTGAATTTTTTTTCATATTTTAGGAAGATCACATCTGCAAATCTTATATTTGAATATGTGTTTTCGAATATAGAAAAAAGCAAAGCAAGACTCTTTAACATAGGTCACTAAGATGTTGACACAAATTGTTTATGATTTGTGTCTAGCTTGTTACAACTACAGTAAATGTGCTTCCAAGATCCCATTAGGCACATTTAACTGTAGAAGAGTATTGGAATTGAGATTAGGATTTTAATCTCTATTCCAGAGGTGAAACAGGGAGCTTAATAACGATATGCAGATATTTTAGCATGTTAACATACTATGAAAAACGGCACTCAAACAACAAACGCTGCTATTGCATTGAAGAATCAAATAATAACATATTAGAATTCCTCATCCATGGTAATTTATTTGGAACTCTTGATATGTATGTTCTATTAATTTCAATTCATCATTCGTGAGGGAAATTTATTTATTACATTTTATAAAAAGATCTTGTGGAATCTATTAAGAAAATGAAGTTATTTTTTAGCCATTTAGATACTACAGCTGACTATGCATTATTATTATTTGGTTTCTAACCTATTACATGTTTTGCGCTTCTCTTAATCGAAAGTCCGAAAGCCATGGACTTTGTTCGAATAAGATTGATAAAAGCTTGGACAATCACGAAGCCTTGATCAAGATCTGAATGACTCGAAAAGAAAATTGACAAAATTGAATGGTGTGAAGGAAGATACGGATTCTAGAATGAACGCAGAAGCTACTGACCCGAAAGAAACTCAAGATGTAATTCGGATATGGTGGAAAATGTCGATGAATCAATGGCGAAGTTCAAAACCTTAATGAACGAATCGGTGAAAGCAGTACTCGTACACGTTAATTTCATGCAGACGATGTGTTAAAGAGGAAAAGAGAAGTTGAGGAACTTATTCAATAAGGCAAATTCCAGGAAGGTTTGGTGGTTGACAATCCTCAATGGATTGGACAGGTTTTGTCGACAACAAGATTATCAGGTGAAGGAACAAAGGCCCGTATGGAAGAGATTTGGAAGTGCTTGATGGATGATGAGGTTGGAAAGATTGGAGTTTGGGGGATGGGTGGTGTGGGGAAAACAAGCATCATGAAACTTATAAACAATCAACTCTTAGAAGAGAGGAAGAAGCTAGATATTGTGGTTTGGATCACTGCATCCAAGGAGATGAGTATTGCTAAGCTACAGAAGGACATTGCAAGTCAAATTAAAGTAACTTTTTGTGGTGACAAATGTGAAACAAGGAGGGCAGGGATGCTGTTTGAAGCATTGTCACGAAAGCATAGGTCTGTGATCATCTTGGATGACCTATGGCAGGAGGTTTCCCTTGACAAGGTAGGAATTCCTGAGCCATCTACTCGGAGTAAATTAGTGTTGACGACGCGATCATTTGATGTGTGTCAAAAAATGAGTTGTGGAGCAATTAAAGTAAAGCCTTTGGTAGAAGAAGAGTCATGGAAGTTGTTCTCGGAGAAGGTGGGTCGGGGTGTTCTAAATATTCCAGATGTGGAACCAATTGCAAAAAAGATTGCTAAGCGCTGTGTGGGTTTACCCTTCGGAGTAATGTAGCTTCTTCTATGAAGGACGTTGATGACCTTTGTGAATGGAGGAATGCACTAAAGGAACTAAGTGATCGCAGAAAAAGTGTTAATGGATGGGAAGAAGAGGTGTTCCAACAGATTATGATTTAGTTATGATCGCTTGAAGGATCCAAAACTTCAATATTGTTTCCTCGGTTGTGCATTATATCCTCAAGATTCAAAGTTGAGGAGAGAGCTTGTTCAACTTTCGATTGCGTAAGGCTTGTGGAAGAAATGGATAGCAGGTGCAGAGTTTGACAGGGGTGCAAAATGAATAAGCTCATAAACAATTGTTTGTTAGAAGAATCTTCGAAATGGGGCTATAGAAGTTATGCAAAGATGCATGATCTTGTAAGGGAAATGGCATTACATATCACAAGTGCAAACCCTTGATTTTTGGTAAAAGCAGGCATGGGATTAAGAGAGCCACCAAATGTGCAAGAATGGAGTGAGGATTTGGAGAAGGTTTCATTGATGTGTAATTGGGAGTTAGAAGTTCTGTATCCCTTGGAAATGTCACCACCAAAGTGTCCAATGCTCACAACATTATTGCTGCCTGGTTGTGGTATGATAGAGTATATAGCAATCAAGAAACAGTTATAGAATTTGTTATCTGTTATGAATTTGTTAATCTTACTCCTTTATATACAGGCAGTGTATAGAGAAAGAAGGTTAAGCATTTTTCTGAGAAATAGAAAAAAATAATTCAACATTGTTTTCTTTACTTCTTTAAGGTTACCTTTTAGCATGGTATCATTCGCCATTCGATCCTAGGACCTATGGCTGCCAATCACTGCCCCGATTCAGGCTCTGTTGAAGGTGGTTCTGCTCCATTCACTGGTGACAAAGTCGTCACGTCCTTTCCTCGCCATGAGGTGGTGAAGTTCGTTGAAGGTACTTTCATCCTCTAGCAATAGCAGGGGCATCTTATTCTAGGTGCTTATGATCTATTAGGGTTTCTTGATGGTATACTTCCACCGTCAGCACGCTTCATCCAGACGACCGACGGTTCGCTTGTTTTGAATCCTTCTGCTCGTGTGTATACTAGACAAGATCTACTTCTTGTATCGTGGTTACTTTCCACGATTGACACTTCCTTCCTCTCTTCGTTTATTGATGCACGTACTTCATTGAATGTTTGGCTCACTACAACAAGTCTCTTTATCACGACTCATCGCCAAACAAATTCAAAATAAGGTATGAACTCCACTCTTTAAAAAAAGGTGCTCTGTCTATAAAAGAATATGTTGATAAAATTAAACATTATGTGATTTGCTTGCGGCGTCTGGTGCAAATGTTGCTGAGGATGAGAAGACAGAAATATTGCTCGCGGGCTTACCTTCTGAATTTCATGCCATTGTTTCGATGGCGTCGTTATCGTCGGAGTCGATTCCGTTTCGAAGGTGAGTGGCGACGCTCCTTGAATATGAGCAACGCCAGTTGAGTAATGTCCAGGAGATTTCTTTGCATGCAAATCTGGTGGAACCTGTACAGTCTATTCGGAGTGAAAATGCTCGTGGTGGTCGCCCTCCTTCTGGTGGCCGTGGGCGAGGGTTCAGACCAAGGATCCAGTGCCAAATCTACAATTGGTTTGGGCATCTTGCTCAGAGGTGTTATTATAGGTTTAATCGTGACTATGATGGATCTCGGTCTTCATCGTCTGCTGATGGTTATCATGGGAATCCGACGATGGTGTTGAATCTTGACGGGAACTATGACTCGTTGCAAGAATAATTTCAAGGCAGACATGATTGGGCACCTCAGCGTCTGAAATATAGCTATCCAAATGGTCAAAATTGGCAATGGGTTGGTCAAAATAGAAATCAATGTTGCCCTCCAGCTGGAATACAGATTCGGCCTAATGCTTTGGTGCATGGGTGTGATGCCTATGGTGGACCCCGCGATGATTATGTTTTTCAATCAAGCAAGCCACAAGGTGTTTTGGTGCATGCGCATGATGCTTATGGTGGACCCCGCGAAGGTTATGCCTTTCAACCAAGAAGGCCACATGCTGCATTACGATCACCTATAGTCTAAAATTATAATGGGCCAAATGCTATGAACAGACCACCCATGGCAGACGATGGTTTTGAACGTGTTGGGCCTAGTCTAATACTGTAATATTTGGCCAATTAATAATTGTGTCGAGTTTGATCGGAGAGTCGACTCTCTGTTCCTTGCGCACCAAGCCCTGCTCGTGTTTATTCCGGTTCGATCCATGTATCGACTTTCTAGGGTGGGTGACTTAAATTCTTCCGATTTTGTGCATCTTCGAGTTCAAATGCAAATCGCTCGAGTTGGTTGAATGATGGTCGACCGGTTCGCACATACCTATGCTAGTCGGTGATGGCTCGTGGTGGTACCGATTCAGCGCGAGCAATCATGTGTGTCGCGACACGTCACCTGTAAGACACTACTCCATATCTAGGTAAGTCCTCTTTATTGATGGGTGACAAAACATCTCCATCGATCTCCTCGATTGGTAATGGTTTCTTACCTACACAGCCTAAAGTGCTTCGATTATCTAATGTATTGTGTGTACCAAAATTTGAAAAACTTACCGTCTGCTTCTCAATTTGCTACCAAAACGGTGTGCTTTTGAGTTTCACCCCATGTATTGTGTTATAAAGGACATAATGACCCGAGAAACGTCATTGAGGGCTACATACATGATAGATGTATCGCTTTCTACCGCCTTTGTCTACTCAATCATTGAAGCTTGATTAATACTACTCCTATACTTCAAAATAATTACCGCTTGTAATAGTTTGTCCGCTTCTTGTAATAATTTGTCCTTGTGGCATAATTGACTCGGTCATCCGTCTACTCCTATTGTTAAAAGTGTTTTAGCTAAGTGTAATATTGATATTTCGAAAAATGTTTCTTTTGATAAATATTGTACAGCTTTCAGAAAGGGAAGGCTCATAAGCTGCCGTTTCCTATATCTACTACTAAATACACGAGTCTATTTGAGTTAGTGGTCTCTGATCTTTGGGGTCCAGCATCGGTGTCGTGTGGGAATCACTGGTACTATATATCGTTTTTGGATATGTGTACGCGATTTACGTGGGTTTATCTACTTTGCAGAAGTCTCAGGCTGTGGATTATTTTGTGCAATTTCACCGCCTTGTTAAAACTCAATTTGGGGCAGACATCAAACAGTTTCAGAGTGATTGGGGTGGTGAGTATAGAGCGTTCAAGAATGTGCTAGCATCGCATGGGATTATTCATCGCTTAACGTGCCCACATCGTCGAACGAGTAATGGTGTTGCGTAAAGGAAACACCGCACATTGTAGACATGGGCATCACGCTATTGGCTCGTGCAAATCTACCCATGACATTTTGGAGCTATGCGTTACACAGATTCACCTTATTAATCGCCTACCCACATCTGCTCGGATGGTGGTCTCCGCTTCAAGCGTTGTATGGGATTACCCTTCGTATGATCATTTGAAGGTTTTGGTTGAATCTTGACGGAACTATGACTCGTTGCAAGAATAATTTCAAGGCGAATATGATTGGGCACCTCGTCATCAAATATAGCTATCCAAATGGTCAAAATTGGCAATGGGTTGGTCAAAATAGAAATCAATGTTGCCTCAAATTGAATACGATTCGCCTAATGCTTTGGTGCATGGGTGTGATGCCTATGGTGGACCCCATGATGATTATGTTTTTCAATCAAGCAAGCCACAAGGTGTTTTGGTGCATGCGCATGATGCTTATGGTGGACCCACAAGGTTATGCCTTTCAACCAAGAAGGCCACATGTCGCATTACGATCACCTATAGTCTAAAATTATAATGGGCCAAATGCTATGAATGCACCACCCATGGCGATTTATGGTTTTGAACGTGTTGGGCCTAGTCTAATACAGAATATTTGGCCAATTAATAATTGTGTCGAGTTTGACGGAGAGTCAGACTCTCCTGTTCCTTGGCGCACCAAGCCCCGGGCTCGTGTTTATTCTGGTTCTGATCCATGTATCAGACTTTCTAGGGTGGGTGACTTAAATTCTTCTGATTTTTGTGCATCTTCAGGTTCAAATGCAAATACTGCTCAGGTTGGTTCGAATGATGGTCGCACTGGTTCGTACATACCTATGCTAGTCAGGACAGGCTCGTGGTACCCTGATTCAGGCGCGAGCAATCATGTGTGTCGCGACACGTCAGCTCTGTAAGACACTACTCCATATCTAGGTAAGTCCTCTTTATTGATGGGTGACAAAACATCTCCATCGATCTCCTCAGTTGGTAATGGTTTCTTACCTACACAGTCTAAAGTGCTTCGATTATCTAATGTATTGTGTGTACCAAAAATTTGAAAAAACTTACTGTCTGTTTCTCAATTTGCTACTGAAAACGGTGTGCTTTTTGAGTTTCACCCCATGTATTGTGTTATAAAGGACATAATGACCCGAGAAACGCTGCTGAGGGGCTACATACATGATAGACTGTACCAGTTTTCTCTACCGTCTTTGTCTACTCAATCTGTTGAAGCTTCAGTTAATACTACTCCTATACTTCAAAATAATTCTGCTGCTTGTAATAGTTTGTCTGCTTCTTGTAATAATTTGTCCTTGTGGCATAATTGACTCGGTCATCCGTCTACTCCTATTGTTAAAAGTGTTTTAGCTAAGTGTAATATTGATATTTCAAAAATGTTTCTTTTGATAAATATTGTACGACTTTCGTAAAGGAAGGCTCATAAGTCATTGCTTCCTATATCTACTACTAAATACACGAGTCTATTTGAGTTAGTGGTCTCGATCTTTGGGGTCCAAAGATCGATTGTCGTGGGAATCATTGGTACTATATATCGCTTTTGGATATGTGTACGCGATTTACGTGGGTTTATCTACTTTGCAGAAGTCTCAGGCTGTGGATTATTTTGTGCAATTTCACGCCTTGTTAAAACTCAATTTGGGGCAGACATCAAACAGTTTCAGAGTGATTGGGGTGGTGAGTATAGAGCGTTCAAGAATGTGCTAGCATCGCATGGGATTATTCATCGTTTAACGTGCCCACATACGTCGGAACAGAATGGTGTTGCAGAAAGGAAACACCGGCACATTGTAGACATGGGCATCACGCTATTGGCTCAGGCAAATCTACCCATGACATTTTGGAGCTATGCGTTCTGTTGTGCAGTTCACCTTATTAATCGTCTACCCACATCTGTTCTGGATGGTCAGTCTCCGTTTCAAGCGTTGTATGGGATTACCCCTTCGTATGATCATTTGAAGGTTTTTGGATGTTGTTGCTATCCGTATCTCCATCCTTTTATGGCTCATAAGCTGGAGTTTCGGTCTCAACCTTCTACATTCTTGGGTTATAGTGCCCAACATAAAGGCTACTTGTGTCTTTTACCAACTAGCAAGGTGATTGTTTCTCGCCATGTTGTGTTTGATGAAAATAAATTTTTATCGCCTCAGTCGCCTTCATCGCCAAGCTTGCATCTCGGGACTCAGCTTGTCTTAACATTTATTTCGGTTGTTCGATTAGGACCTTCTCTCGTTCTGACTCAACCTGAAGTCGATCCTACTTCTAGTCCTGCTTAACCTAGGGTTGATTCTGATCGAGAACCTCACTACTCTGCTCAACCTAAGGTCGGATCTAATCGAGAATCTCACTACTCCTCGTCCTCTAGTCATGCTACTGATCCTGACTGTGAACGGAATATTGTTTTCAGTGCTCATACTCAGACACCAGGTATTCCTACAGTTACTACTCACCCGATGGTGACTAGGTCAAAGGCTGGTATCTTTAAACCCAAGGCAATGTCTGTCGAGGCTGTTGAACCTTCTACAATAGAAGAGGCTTTGACCTCTTCTGAATGGCAAGCTGCTACCCAGGAGGAATATGATGCGCTGATCCGTAATTCCACTTGGGAACTTGTTCCGCGACCACAAAATCGCAAAGTTATAGGGTGCAAGTGGTTGTTCAAGATCAAGAGAAATCCAGATGGTACGATTGCTCGACAGAAAGCTCGTCTTGTTGCAAAAGGTTGTTCTCAAATTCCTGGGTGTGATTTTAAGGAAACGTTTAGTCCGGTCGTCAAACCTGCTACTGTGCATGTTGTGCTATCTATTATTGTCTCGAGGGGGTGGCAGTTATGGCAAGTTGGCGTCAACAATGTGTTCTTACATGGTGATATTGATACGGAAGTTTTTATGCATCAGCCTCCATGGTATGAGCAAACTAGTTCTGATGGACAACCTCTTGTATGTCGACTGAAAAAGGCTTTGTATGGTCTTTGACAAGCGCCTCTCAATTTGTTGGGATTTGTTTCTTCAAAGTCTGACTCCTCTTGTTTGTGCGGGTACTAGGTGATTCTACTCTTTATGTTCTTGTGTTTATTGATGATATTATTGTCACTGGAAATATGACCACATCTATAGACTGGTTTGTTTGATTGCTAAACAATGAGTTTTTGTTCAAGGTATGGGTGAGTTACATTATTTTCTTGGGATTCGTGTTACTCGCACCACCGATCGTCTTCATCTTTGTCATGAAAGTATATTCGTGATTGTAACACCCCAAACCCTACCCAAACATTACGAATTTAATTTGGTATGCTATAGAAAAACTTTTGAAAATCCTTTTAAGTCGATTTAATTTTTGATAAAAGATATTGTTTTGTTTTAAAAGCAGTTGAAGTGTAAGAAGAAACTATTACTTAAAGTAGTTTAAAACTTTATTAGGTCACTTGTTACCGATTTCAGAGGTACAAGCGACACAATAAAACATTTTGCGTATTGGTTTTGAGAAAAACATGTGTATTCATTTTCAAGTTATTAAGTTGTTAAACAAATTATCCAAAATGTATAAAATAACCAAACCAAAATATAATCCTAGGAAGCCTTATTACAACTTAAATTAAATAAACCCATAGTAAAATAAAATAGTTCAAAATCCACCTAGTCCACATTTTCATCACATGGCCACCTCGAGTCCATCCGGCCCTTATCCGTAGCTACGAGTCACTGAAATGTTAAAGGAAAAAGGTGAGTCATCAAGACCCAATGTGTAACCCTTTTTCCCGCTTAATGCAACATAATACACAAGTCATAATTAATTTAATATGCACCCAACCTAGCCATCCAAAAGCCTTTCTCTACCCCTGTAGTACCAAACCCTTGGTGGTGCCAAACCACCGTGACGATAGTCATGAAATCAGTCATATTGTGGTGCTAAACCACCGGTGACTCAAGTCACAAATCAAATGATGGGGCCAACCCATCGGTGATACCAAATCACCGCGCCAATCCAGTATCTCAAAGTGGGGCCAACCCACGGTGGTGCTAAAAGGTTGTGGACGAGACGCTATGAGGTGCCAAACCTCAGAGGTGTCAAACCTCCGTGACCGTAGTCACATTGTGATACCAAATCACCGTGTCCGCCGACACGAATATCACCGCCCTCCTCTCATCAACCCACATCAATAAATTATATAATGAGTTTATGCCAACATATATATATTTAAATCACATATATCAAATATGCCATGCTTCCCAAAAGCATCAATAGTAAACTCATAATGTCAAGAACTTACCTGAACCATCGCTTATACCGTTATGGTATCTACACAAATCTGATTAGCATACACATAATACTTTGCACATTAATTAATTATACAGTATGTATGTACACACCTGATATTAACGAAAGCCTTAAATCCCGAAGAACCAAATCGCTACCCACAATATCCTTGCCCTATATTCGCCATGCATGAGGGTTAGTACCAAGGCCATTCGCCAAACCAAAAATTATTTGCAAAGGGCTCCTTGTGAACCCAAACCTTACCCGAATGCCTTTGAATACTAGCCACCACACTCCAAGCGCTTTTGCTTCCCTAAATCAAGCAATCACATGTTAATAGCCTCATCAATAGTTTTGGCTTAATCAAATACTAAAATAAAATGATTCCTTACCACCTTACCAAAATCGATTGCTAGAGGAGAGGAGTTTGGATTGATCACTTAAAATCAAGTACCTAGATCGAATCGGTTAAAGAAGAGAAATAGTTAGCCATCACTTAACGCCATATCTTGGTTCTTCCATTCATCTAAAACGACAATGAATCAAGAGAGAAAAGAAATAGCCATTCGGCTATAAGCACTTACTTCACCAACCGATTGGAGAAAAGATAGAGGAGAGCACTTTAATTTGAGATTCGCCAAGGCTACACAAAATAGAAGAAGAAGAATTCGCACACCAAGGATGTAGGTTCTACTAAGAAAGAAAGAAAATAATGGAAAAAGGGATAGAAGTTTCGCCAAAGATCAAAAGAAGAAAAAAAATGGAAATGGAGGTATCGTTTTTGAGAGAAAGGTTGAAGAAGAAAGAAAAGATGCTAGCCGAAAATTATGAAGAAAAAGGCTAAGGAAATTTGGCACTCCCCCTATCACCTTGCCGTCCACTCCTCCCTAAGGAAATTCCAAATTTTGGCAATTTCCACAAATCACTCTAATCCATAAATTTGAGATATTCCAAATTTAATCACATCCTTAAATTTTCTCTTTGCCAACTTTTCAAGATTAACCAAATAAAATCCATTTAAAGCCAAATAATATTCTCATACTTTCCTTATTATCCCAAAGTTTAAAATTGAGAATTTCCCTCCCTTATTGCCGTCCAAAAAAATATAGATCAAAAAGGGAAAATTCGTGACTCGAACATAGGTTCTCCCTTGCTCCTTGTGGCTTCAACTCTAGCACCTAAGTGGCCTTCCTTTTGCCACTTTTCCAAGTCATTTTAATGACAATAATTCCCTCATTTAACCTTGTAACTCCTACTTACTAAGGCTCTCTTTCTTTAAAGCTTCATAAATAAATTTTCTACTATCCGAGCCTACTCAAGACCCTTAATTAAGTCTTATAACGCTACAAATAATATCACAAAAATTCAAACACAAGCAAAATAATTCAATCACAAATAACCCCTATTTTAGGATGTTACAGTTCTACCCCCTTAAAATAATTTTGACCCCAAAATTACGTCGATCAAGAGATGGGGTATTGTCGCCGATCACATCCTCGGGTTCCCATCGTCGCTTCCTCCGTACCATGGTTTCGCCATAGTACTTTCACCAAAGGGTATCGACTTCCACGTAGAACCTTGACATCACGATCTAAGATCCGAATCGCTCCTCCTCGAAGATAAGTCCGAGTTAACCTCAATTTCTGCCACTGGCACAACGTGTGATAGATTAGACCGATATCGTCTAAGCATTGACACATGGAAGACGTCGTGAATCTGACTCAACTCTGTTGACAGCTCGAGCTGATAAGCTACCGGTCCCACTCGCTTTAACACTGTATATGGCCCGATGAACCTAGGGCTTAGCTTCCCTTTTTTCCCAAATCGCAACACCTTCTTCCAAGGCGACACCTTCAGAAAAACTTTATCTCCTACAGCATATTCCATTTCCTTGTGCTTGAGATCGGCATAGGACTTCTGCCTATTCGACGCTTCCTTGAGACGAGCCCGAATTACCTTAACTTTGTCCTCGCCACCACCAACTCCGGACCCAAAACACGTTGCTCACCCAACTCCGCCCAACACGTAGAAGTACGGCATTTTCGTCCATACAAAGGCTTCATATGGAGCCATCTCAATGCTCGCTGATAACTATTGTTATAAGCGAATTCCGCCAACTGTAGATACTCCTCCCAACTACCATAGAAATCCAAAACACAACCTCTCAAAGATATCCTCTAAAATTTGTATCACTCTTTCCGATTGTCCGTCAGTTTGCACGTGAAAAGTCAGGTCAAGTCCAATCTGCTCCCAAGGCTTGATGCAAGGCTCTCCAAAACCTTGACATAAACCTCGGATCCTATCCGAGATAATCGACATGGCACACCATGCAATCTCACTATCTGGCTACATATAACTTTGATAGCTTCAAGCTTAATAATCTACCCTTACCGGTATGAAATGCGTTGACTTAGTTAGTCGATCCACAATCACCCAAACTGAGTTCTTCTTGCTAGGTGTGAGGGATAATCCACTGACAAAGTCCATCGTGATCCTCTCCCATTTCCATCGAGGATCTTCACCGGTTGAGTAACCCGATGGCAACCGATGTTCACTTTAACTTGTCGACACGCCGACACTTTCCACAATTCGATTACCATTTCACGCTTCAACCTGTGCCACCGTAATCAAGCTTCAGTAAATCTCCATACATCTTGCTACCTCTAGGATGCATAGCGATGGTCGCTATGTGCATCTTGTAGAATCTTCCGCCTCAATTCCACATCCTTCGACATACAAGCTCGCCCTTGAAAACACAAAGACTCCATCACCGGATAAACTGCATTCTTCCAAATCACCATCTTGAACTTGCAACCTCCTCGCATTCAAACCGTCATCCACCAACCGCTTTTCCTTAATCTCCTTGATCCAAGTCGGTTTAACTTGCAGTTTTGCCAAAAGACTTTCATCGTCGTATAGACTAAGGTGAGCAAACATCGCTCTTAAGTCCGTCACGACCTTCTGGCTCAACGCGTCAGCCACCATGTTAGCCTTACCCGGATGGTACTCAATTGAACAGTCGTAGTCCTTTAACAATTCAATCCACCGACGCTACCTCAAATTCAAATCCTTCTGAGTCAAGAGATACCTCAGACTTTTATGATCCGTGTAGACTATCGACTTCTCCCCATACAAGTAATGCCGCCATATTTTCAAAGCGAAGACTACTACCGCTAACTTCAAGTCGTGCGTTGGATAGTTAACCTCATGCGGTCTTAGCTGACGGGACGCATAGGCCACTACCTTCCCTTCTTGCATCAATACACATCCCAAACCAGTATGGGACTCATCATAGTAAACCGTAAACAACTTTCCGCCTCAGTCAGACGTAACCGGAGTCGCCGTAATCTTCCTTAGCTTGTCAAAACTTTCTTGTTGCTTCTCCGTCCACACAAATGGAATTCCTTTCTTAATAACTTAGTCAACGATGCATCGTTATTAAAGAGAATCCTTCCACAAACCTCCGATAGTACCCCGCTGCACCCAGAAAACTTTAAATTTCGCCAACCGACCTAGGCGGTTTCGATCCAACACCGCTCGATCTTGCGAGGATCTACTCTAATCCTTGGCGACACTACGTGACCTAAGAAAGCCACTCTCTAAGCCAAAATTCGTGACTTACTAAATTTGGCATATAACCGCTTCTCCTCAAGATTTGTAGAACTATACGCAGATGCATGTCATGTTCCTCCTCCGTCTTTGAGTAAACCAATATGTCATCTATGAACACCACGACAAATTGATCCAAGTATCTTTGAAACACCCTATTCATTAAGTCCATGAATGTCGCCGGCATTGGTCAACCCAAATGGCATCACCAAAACTCGTAATGCCCATACCTTGTACGGAATACCGCCTTATGCACATCATCCTCCTTCACCTTGAGCTGATGATATCCCGACCTAAGATCTATCTTCGAGAATACTGATGCACCCTTCAGTTGGTCAAACAAGTCATCAATCCGAGGCAACAGATACCTGTTCTTGATCGTTAACTTGTTCAATTGGCGTAGTCGATATACATCCGCATTGAACCGCTCTTTCTTCTTGACAAACAAAGACAGTGCTCCCTACGGAGATATACTTGGTCGATAAATCCTCGGTCCAAGAGCTCTTGAATTTGAGCCTTGGCCCACCAATTCCTTTGGTGCCATTGATGACGGTGCTATAGACACGTGTGTCGCTCCGCAATAAGTCTATGCCAAACTTAACTTCCCGATCTAGAGGTAGACCTGGAAGTTCTTCTGGGAACACATCAGTGAATTCCCCTACCATTCGGACCTTCTCAACTACTGACTCCTTAGCCTCCAAGGCACATATTCGAACCAAAAATGCCTCACACCCTTTTCTGACCATTTTCTGTGCCTTCAATGCCGACACCACGTTGGATAGGTAATTTCTTCTATTACCTATCATGACTACTTCATCACCCTCAGCCACCTTTAGAACCATGCGCTTAGCAGCGCAATCCAACTTCGCCTGATACTTAACCAACCAGTCCATACCAAGAATTAGGTCGAACTCCCCAAACGGCAGTTCTATTAGGTCAGCCACAAACACTACCCCTTGGAGTTCTAGGGGTACATCTCTATATAGCTTGTTAACAACTACGGAGTGTCCTAGAGGGCTAATTACAATCATCTCCCTAGAAGCAGTCTCGAAGTCTAAATTCATAGTCTCTACCACACTACTAGCAACGTATGAATGCATCGAACCCACATCAATTAATGCAACATATGGAAGACTAAAAATTAAAAACGTACCGGTTATGACGTCCGGTGCGTCACCCTCCTCTCGACGCCTCGCTGCGTAGACTAAACCAGGTTGCCTTGCCTCTGTGTTGCCTGCCCCTCTTCCCGAATTCCCACGACCTCGATTAGAACCATTGCCTCCTCGACCATTACCACGACCCCTCTGTGGTGGTCCTACATTTCTAGCCTGAGCACGGTTTTGACTCTCTGGCTGATTCTTAGTCAACTTCCGAGAACAATCCCTTACACGGTGATCCAAAGATCCACATTCAAGCAACCCCTTTCACCGGTCCACATCCTCCCCAATGTGACTTCCCACAGCGGTTACACGGAGCCGATCTCTGATTAGTAGCCATGGGCCTTTCTGCCTGATTTGGCCCACTCTGCCTAGGCCTTTTCTGAACATTACTACCCGATCCAGACGATCCAAAGCCTCTTTTCTGCTTTTTTCTATCATAATTTCGTCTCACGGACGCCTTTGACCCTTCGGCTACTTTAGCCTTTTCCACCAAAACAAGAACTCACACTCCTGCGTGGAGCAATCAAGAACCTTAACTCATCCCTAAGTCCGCCTTCAAAGCGAACACAATGATCATGCTCGTTGACACAATTCCTTGAGCATAGCGGCTCACCAAGAATTCCGCTTCATATTCAAACTACGCCTTATTTCCTTGTACCAACCCCGTAAAAGCTTTCCTCCGTGCATCAATGTAACTAGTGCCCACATACTTCTTCTGATAAGCAATTTTGAAATACTCCCAAGTAAGATCGTCTACCGTAGCACCATCTCGAACCGTGAGACACCATCGATATGACTCATCCTTAAGAAGCGACACTGCTCCTTTCAGTTTCTCCTCATTCGTCAGGTCTATTTCATCCATGATTCTTTCGGTCGATTCTAGCCAATACTCAGCCGTATTGGGCGCTACACCGGACACACCTCAGAAAAATTTAGCTCCGTTAGCTCGGAGTCTCTCAGGTACCGACTTTCGAGCTCCTCCGCCTCCACCCATTCCAGCTACCCTTTCCAGAACCCGCAGCATTGCTTGTGACACTGCGTCATCTCCCGTCTGATCCTGCTCTCCAGCTCCAAAGGTTGGGTGATAGTGGCAGTGGTACCTCATTCTCAAATTCCTGACCCGACCTGACAGGTTCTGACACGGTCATCCTGCCCCTTCCGCGTCCACGACGGCCACGTCCTCTAGAGCTCATTCTAACTATCGCGCTTTAATCTGATTAGGAGATTTTTATGGGTTAGTACATGTTTCACTTAATTATCCGCGAAGAAATTTTATGAAGAGTTTAATAGAGATTCTTTCGATCAAACAAAGTTTTAAGTCTTCTATCCTAGTTTACACAGAAAAGTACATCCATTCCCTAATACTTTTCATACCTATGCACTCTTCTGCATTTCGTCTGATTCTAACCTGTGGTATTTTTCTCATTTTCCTACAGGGTATTTTTTGTAATAAATCAAGATAATTTTAAAACTTTAATAAATCAAAACATTTTGTAATTTCTAAAACGAGGGTATTTTGAGAATTTCTCAATTTAAAGGTATGGTGAAATTTTGAAAACGAGGTATTTTGGTAATTTTGTCATCGGGGGTAATTTTGTAAATTTCCAAAGTTAGGGTATTATTTTGAAATACAAAATTTTTGAGTACTTATGTAAAATAAAAATTTGATCAAAATCAGGGTCATACGGTAATTTTTAGAAACCAAGGGCATTTTTATAATTTTGCCACTAGGGCATTTCAAAAATTTTGGTAAGTTGAAGAATATTTTGAAAATTTTTCGAAAGTAAATTTTTTCTGTTATTGGTAGGAGTATCATAACGATTTTTAAAACTTAAAGCTTTCATAAAACAGGGTTAATCCCTTTCGGGTTTTATTTAACGTGTTTAGCCTATGACCGAGTCCTCTAGGTTAGGGTGAACCGAAGCTACGCACCAGGTAGGAATCCCGTGAAGAGGAGGTGAGTCACGAGGACTGCTTAAATACCAAGCTCTTCCGGATCCAATCCTAGACATGCGCACCAAGGTTACCACACCCTAACTCGGCGACTTGGTCACAGGTTAGTTTTAATTAGGTCACTAAAGTCTTATGAGTTTTGTTGGGGTGGACTAGTCCTAAGGTTCAACACCTATCACACTAACTACGTTCTCTATCTGCCCTTCTACAATAATAATCCATACAAAAAGTTAGAGGTACTTACCTGGGCGGATTAGTGTCGGAGACTCGGTGCCATGTTTATTCAAAACCAAAATATTTCAAATAGGCCTACTAAAAACATTTTTTTGGGCCTTGGGCCCCCACAGCCGAGTTTTGAACTGGGCTCTGATACCAATTTGTAACACCCCAAACCCGGCCCAAACATTACGACCGAATTTGGTATGCTATAGAGAAAAACTTTTTGAAAATCCTTTTAAGCCGATTAAATTTTTGATAAAAGATATTGTTTTGTTTTAAAACAGTTGAAGTGTAAGAAGAAACTATTACTTAAAGTAGTTTAAAACTTTATTAGGTCAGCTTGTTACCGATTTCAGAGGCACCCGACGGCACAATAAAACATTTTGCGTATTGGTTTTGAGAAAAACATGTGTATTCATTTTCAAGTTATTAAGTTGTTAAACAAATTATCCAAAACAGATAAAATAACCAAACCAAAATATAATCCTAGAAAGCCTTATTACAACTTAAATAAAATAAACCCATAGTAAAATAAAAATAGTTCAAAATCCACCTAGTCCACATTTTCATCACATGGCCACCTCGAGTCCATCCGACTCCTTATCCGCAACTACGAGTCACCTGAAAATGTTAAAGGAAAAGGTGAGTCATCAAGACCCAATGTGTAACCCTTTTCTCGGTTTAATGTAACATAATACACAAGTCATAATTAATTTAATATGCACCCAACCTAGCCATCCAAACGCCTTTCTCTACCCTTGTGGTACCAAACCACCGGTGGTGCTAAACCACCGGTGACGATAGTCACGAATCAATCATATTGTGGTGCCAAACCACCGGTGACTCGAAGTTACAAATCAAATGATGGGGCCAACCCATCGTGTGATACCAAATCACTGGCGTCCGTCGACACGAATATCACTGCCCCCTCCTCTCATCAACCCATATCAATAAATTATATAACAGAGTTTATGCCAACATATATATATATATATATTTAAATCACATATATCAAATATGCCATGCTTCCCAAAAGCATCAATAGTAAACTCATAATGTCAGGAACTTACCTGAACCATCGCTTATACCGTTATGGTATCTACACAAACCGATTAGCATACACATAATACTTTGCACGTTAATTAATTATACATTGTGTATGTACACACCGATATTAACGAAAGCCTTAAACTCAAGAACCAAATCGCTACCCACAATATCCTTGCCCTATATTCGCCATGCATGAGGGTTAGTACCAAGGCCATTCGCCAAGCCAAAAATTATTTGCAAAGGGTTCCTTGTGAACCCAAACCTTACCGAATGCCTTTGAATACTAGCCACCACACTCCAAGCGCTTTTGCTTCCCTAAATCAGCAATCACATGTTAATAGCCTCATCAATAGTTTTTGGCTTAATCAAATACTAAAATAAAAATGATTCCTTACCACCTTACCAAAACCGATTACTAGAGGAGAGGAGTTTGGATTGATCACTTAAAATCCCGAAGTACCTAGATCGAATCGGTTAAAGAAGAGAAATAGTTAGCCATCACTAACGCCATATCTCTGGTTCTTCCATTCATCTAAAACGACAAGGAATCAAGAGAGAAAAGAAATAGCCATTCGGCTATAAGCACTTACTTCACCAACTGATTGGAGAAAAGATAGAGGAGAGCACCTTAGTTTGAGATTCGGCCAAGGCTACACAAAATAGAAGAAGAAGAATTCGCCACACCAAGGATGTAGGTTCGGCTAAGAAAGAAAGAAAATAATGGAAAAAGGGATAGAAGTTTCGCCAAAGATCAAAAGAAGAAAAAAATGGAAATGGAGGTATCGGTTTTTGAGAGAAAGGTTGAAGAAGAAAGAAAAGATGCTAATAAAATTATGAAGAAAAGGCTAAGGAAATTTGGCACTCCCTATCACCTTGTCGTCCACTCCTCCCTAAGGAAATTCCAAATTTTGGCAATTTCCACAAATCACTCTAATCCATAAATTTGAGATATTCCAAATTTAATCACATCCCTAAATTTTCTCTTTGCCAACTTTTCAAGATTAACCAAATAAAATCCATTTAAAGCCAAATAATATTCTCATACTTTCCTTATTATCCCAAAGTTTAAAATTGAGAATTTCCTCCTTATTGCCGTCCAAAAATATAGATCAAAAGGAAAATTCGTGACTCGAACATAGGTTCTCCCTTGCTCCTTGTGGCTTCAACTCTAGCACCTAAGTGGCCTTCCTTTTGCCACTTTTCCAAGTCATTTTTAATGACAATAATTCCCTCATTTAACCTTGTAACTCCTACTTACTAAAGCTCTCTTTCTTTAAAGCTTCATAAATAAATTTTCTACTATCCGAGCCTACTCAAGACCCTTAATTAAGTCTTATAACACTACAAATAATATCACAGAAATTCAAACACAAGCAAAATAATTCAATCACAAATAACCCCTATTTTAGGATGTTACAGTGATATCCTTGCTCGTTGCTCGATGCTCACCGCAAAAGGAGTTCATACTCCAATGGTTAGTTCATCTTCTATGTCAAAGACTAATGGTGAACTTTTAGCTGATCCAACTGAGTACAGGAGTTTGGCTGGTGCTCTTCAGTAAATTGTTCTAGAGCTATAAATGGGTCAACACCAACCCAATTCAAGGCCAGCCAAAAATGGAAGGTTTCGGGTAAAAATATAGGCCCAAAAAATGGGCTTGGACAGAAATTGAGGCCCATTTTTTAAACGGTCCGAGCCTCGGGTATGAATCTTTTGGCCCGGGCTCGGCCCGGCCTGGCCCGAAATTTATTAAATAATTTATTAAATTTTTTTTAATTTTTAAGTTATGCGTTAATGTTATCTAAATCTTTCTTTACCTTTCTTTTTGTTTTTAGACTTTACCAGCTTACCACTTTACCTTTCTTCCTCCCCATTTCCCATTTCCAAAATCCCTAACTCACGCACGACTCACGACTCGCCACCCAACTCCTCCGATCCAGTAGCTTCCACCTCTCTACCACAACAACACAAGAAGTTGTAAGTCTCTTCTCTTCTTCTTCTTTTTTAATTGAAGAGGGTTTTTTTTCTTCTTAATGTTTGATATGTCTTTTGTCTAAGTATTTTTCCATGTAAGGGAGTTTCATCGCAAAGTTTACAATGCGCTTAGATTTATGGTCATTAATTTTTGCAAGAAAAGGTATTCGGATTTGGCATTTTATTGGCTAAGAGAAATACTAGTTTTAGGATTTTATGGTGGAGTGATTGCCGCTTCTTTCTTGTCTTTCCATAGAATTTGAAAGGGTTTTCAAGTATTGTTTGATTTATCTCAAAAGGATGAGCAAGATATGGTTTTGGATTAACTGCTTTTTAGAGCATTGTTATGTTTTATGAGAGTCCACTACATAGTATTTGATGATTTTGGCAATCTTGATCGTGGGTATTCAATTAGTTTATTCTTTTAGCAAGTTTTTTTCCCATTTGAGATGCTTTGTAAAGTAATTAGTTTGATTTCTCAAAGATTGTACTCATTTTCTACCACTCTAGGCATTGTTGTGTACTTGAGGTGCAGGGGTTATGTTACCGTGAAATGGTACATGTCTAAGTTTGAAGATTTTCCCAAAGAAGTCAAAGTTGTAATTCCGTATGTTTTTTGATGCTTGGATGAAGGCTTTAATGTACACCTACCGAAAGGAGATTTAAATTGATATTGCTACCCAAAAAATCTCGAGAAAATATATTCTCCAATTATATGCAATTTCCTAAACTTTAGACCTCTATATTTACCATTTCTTATGAAATAGTACATATCCAAAATTATAAATTTCTCAATTGCAACTACTTTAATAAAATTATCAATAGAAATTCAATTTATCAGATATGCAAATAACTCGATCTGTTCTTGAAAGACCTCTCGATATTAAATTTCAAAACTTAGCAATTGCTTTTAAGCTTCATGAATTTCCAAAACATTGTGGATTTCGGTATTGGAATTTTGGAGGTGTTACAAGTTTGATCTTAGGAAACAAATACCACTTTCGTGTTCTTTTTTTTATGAAAAATAGAGAACAATAAAAAAAAACACATTTCCTATGTTTCAATTGCCCTAAAACAAGATAAAGAAAAGTAAATTAAAAGAAATTAACATCATTTTTTTGGATAGTTTCTTTTATGCAAGTTAGGGAAGCAAAGAAAGTTGAATTTTCATTATCTTTCCTCAATTTATTTAGTTTTTAAATATCTTATGTTTCAATTGAGTCGCTGTACCTTTGTAAATGTCTTCTTGATTAGTAATTTGAACTATGTTCATCTGGTAATCTGCTACAAAGTTTCTCCAAATTTGTAGAAGTTTGTTGTTATTAACATAGAAAGTGATTTACTCTTTAGATTTTTAGATTCTTTTCGTCAATCCCTTAATCCAACTTAGTGTAGTTTATTGAATCAGATTAGCCAATGGTTTGTAGCTAATGATGTGTGCATTCTGTAGATTTCATTTTGACAGGGTATTTTAAATGAATGATGATAGTGCAGACGGATAAAATGCGTTTAGGTTATTATTTTTATCTACCGTGCTTGTAATTGTTTAATTTTATTTGTACTTACATGAAATGTGTTGATTATAATTGTAATTACCTTTGTGCATTGAGTCTAATAATCGTTATACATAATAATTGTAACTACAAATTGTAGTTGTACCTTAAATAATTTTTAATTAATCATTGAAACTTTGACATTGTTGATTTAGGTGAATGTTCTTATTCATCAAACAATTTTTAATATGAATCAAACAATTTTTAATATGAACTGAAATTCTATAATTGTGTAAATATATATTAAAACCTCAAACTAATAATTTTTATTTATTCTCGCTTTGCTCCTTTGATGGCACATTTTAAATATAATTTATATCCCATTTATATATTATATATAATTGTTGAACAATTATATTAACTTTTGGTTTATTTGGATTCCAGGACTTGAGTTTTTATGAGTATGGCTAGTTCGAACACTCCTATACATGTGGACGATGGGTTTAATGAGTATGAAAGTGTTACCAAACGTCAAAAGTCTACCACTTCAAAGGTGTGGGATAAAATGACAAAGCTTGAATGCGAGGACAAAAATGAATTGAAGGCACAATGTAATCACTGTAAGAGTATCTTTTCTGCTAAATCTTCTAGTAGAACCTCTCATTTAAGACGTCATGTAAATCAATGTTTGAAAAAAGTTAACAAGGACATCACTCAATACACCATAGCCAATCAACCATCATTAGGAGGTGGATCATCCATAAAAAACTACAAGTTTGATGCTGATGAGTGTCGTCGAGCTGTTTCTACTTTTCTTGTATGTGGCAAGCATTCATTTAGGACAGTCGAAGAACCGGGATTTAGATACATGATGAGAATTGCTAGTCCTAATTTTAAGAATATAAGTAGACGAACAACTGCTAGGGATGTCTTAATGTATTATGCAAAAGAGAGAAATCATGTCAAAGAAGAGTTAGCTAAAGCACCCGGTTTAATTTGTCTAACTTTCGATAATTGGAATTCAGAGCATACTAATGATGAATATATTTGCATTACTACACATTGGATTGATAAAGATTGGAAGCTACAAAAGAGAATCATAAGGTATAGAGCTTTATTTCCTCCGTATGATGGTTTGAACATAGCGGATGAAATTGTTTTATCTTTATCTCAATGGGGTATAGACAAGAAAATTTTTAGCATCACTTTGGATAATGCTTCTTATAATAATGTGTTAGTTTCTTCTCTTAAAAATCGTTTTCGTGCGAACCAAGTTCTTTTGTGTGATGGTGCTTTTTTTCAAGTTAGATGTTGTACACATATTTTGAATTTTATAGTTAAAGCTGGTTTGGAACTTGCTGATGATGTTGTTGGTAAGATTTGAAATGGAATTAAGTACATAAAAAAGCCTGGAATTCGAAGGAAAAAATTTTATGATGTGGCCGACAAAAGTTTTCATTTGAATATGACCAAAAAGTTGCGTCAAGATGTGTGTGTGAGATGGAATTCTACTTATTTGATGCTTGAATCTTCTCTGTACTATAAAGATGTGCTAGATTATTGGGACCAAAGGGATAAAGACTATAAAATGTTTGCACTTTCTGACGAGGAGTGGAGAAATGTTGCTATTCTTTGCAAATTTTTGAAAGTCTTCTATGATGTGACTTTTTTTTTTCTGGTTCTAATTATCCGACAGCCAATCTTTATTTTAGAGGGGTTTGGAAGGTTCACAGACTCTTGCTTGATATAGTTAAAGGTCCTTATTCTTTTTTAACTCTAATGGTTAAACAAATGCAAGAGAAATTTAATAAATATTGGGATGAGTATTCGTTGATATTGTCGTGTGCTACAATTTTAGATCCTCGTTGTTGAATTATGTGCAGTATTGCTTTACTACAATCTATGGTATTCATGCTTCAGATTTTGTTGAAACCATTCTTAGCAATCTTAGACTCTTGCTTGATGAGTATGTTAATGTCTCAGATAAAGATCCCGTTGATTCTAGTTTGCAATGCAATGTTAATAGTGTTGGTTTTGGGGGAGATTTTGATGAGAGTGATGATTATAAACGGTATTTAAATGAATCTAGCACTAAGAGTGAAAAGTCACAGTTGGACATTTATTTGGAAGAACCGGAGCTTGAGTTGAATAGTCAAATAGATGTTTTGGATTATTGGAGCAAAAGTTCAGTTCGATATAATGAGCTTTCATTATTGGCTCGTGATCTTTTGGCAATTCCAATATCGACTGTAGCTTCCGAGTCCGCTTTTAGCATGGGTAAGAAAGTTATCACACCTTTGAGAAGTTCACTTAAGTCAAAAATGGTTCAAGCCGTTGTTTGCCTTGATGATTGGATGCGAGCTAAGGATTTTCAATGTAATTATTATTCTCGTTTTATTGTTAATTTTATATTATTTTTATCAATTTGATAATCTAATTATTTATTCTTATTTCATGTAGAAATTGGTGACAAGAATGACGATGATGACGATGAGGACGATGAGGACGATGTTTCTTCGGTTGCTTTTTAGGTTACCTTCCTTTCTAACTGTTGACAATTTAATTTAGCTTACAATTTATAGTTTCTTATAAAATTAAATATGTTAATTGGTTAATATATAGATATTTTGGTTCGTTGATTATATTTTGCAGGTTTTTTATACTGTTTTGGGGATGTTGGTTTTTTGTTGTTTATTGTTGTTTTTATGCTGTTTGGCACTATTTTGTTGTTTGATGCTGTTTACTGCTGTTTTGGTGCTATTTTGGTGCTGCTTTATTGTTCTTTTATGGTATTTTATTGTTTCGTTGTCATTTTTAATATTATTTCGATATTGTAGAACTTTTGTTTTATTATCAATTTGTTTATTATTTTAGTTCAAACAAGTTGTTTCAATTTTAATATAACTACTTCTTATTGTTTTGTTGTCATTTTAATATTATTCGATATGATCTTTGAAATCTTATAGTTTGCTACTTGATTTTATTTGCTAGGAATGGAGATTAGTTAATGTTGAGCACATAATAGTCAACTTTTAGTCCTCTTGTAGGGCATTTTATATATAAGGATGTGAAAAGAATTATTAAATTATGAACTAAAGACCTTCCGAACTATCTTGAATATAGAATTTATATATATGTAAAGTGAATTTTTATAATGGTGTTATTGTTGTTTGATTGAAGAATATGTTAAATGGTAAGTTAAAGGTTTTGGAATCATTTGAAAACTAGAAATACAATTCAAGCAAAGAAAGAAAAATGAATATTGGGTCCTGTAAACTAAGTGCCTTTTGATTTGATAATGGAAGTTAAAGTAGGCTAATATATTATATGCATTCACATATTTTGGGTTTCAAACAATATTGACTGCCAAAAGAATTATTAAATTTTTTAAAAGGCAATCCAAAATTAAAAGGCAAATGGTGCATCAATCACCATTATGGATAATAAAAAAGTGCTAATATATTTTATATGTGATGATATAAGACCATCAAATCTCCAAAGTCAAGATTCAAGATTTGCACACAAGAAATTGCCATTTTAAATGAAATTTTTTAATAAAATAAATTAAAATTAATATTAGTCGGGTCGGGCTTAATGGGCTCGGGCCTAACAATTTTATGTCAAGCGTGGCTTGGATAATTTACCAGGCCCATATTTCGGGCTGGGTCGGGCCCGGGCCTAAAAATTGGGTCAATTTTTTCCCTGGCCCGGCCCGAGCCCGGCCTGGCCCGGCCCATGCCCACCTCTATATTGTTCTAACCAGACCAGATATTGTGTATGCGGTAAATAGGATTTGCCAGTTCATGCATAGTCCTACTAATGTTCATATGGTGGCACTAAAACGGATATTAAGGTATTTGTCTGGAACCATTGATTTTGGAATAATTTTTCGTCTGGCTTCTCAGTTATCTTTGGTTGGCTATGTCGATGCCAACTGGGGGCTTGATTTTGATGATCGTCGATCTACATCAGGCTATTGTGTCTATTTTGGACAGACTCCTGTCTTATGGGGGTCTAAGAAGCAGCAAGTTGTCTCTCGTTCCACGGCTCAAGTGGAGTACAGGAGTCTGGCTGTGGTGACCAGTGAGATAACTTGGTTAAAATCGTTACTTCAGGAGTTACGAGTTGTGTCTGAGGATACTCCTGCTGTATGGTGTGATAGTTCGAGTACAGTAGCAGTTGCGGCTAATCCTGTCCTACATTCCAAATCTAAACATGTCGAACTAGACTTATTTTTTGTCCGTGAGAGAGTTGCAGATGGCTCCCTCTTGGTCGGAGAAGTTCTTGCTTGTGATCAAGTGGCAGATATTTTTACTAAACCTCTATCCGCAACGTCGTTTACGCGTTTTCGAAATCTTTTATGCGTCTCACAGGTTGGGAAGATGGGTGCATGATAGAGTATATAGCAGTCAAGAAACGGTTATAGAATTTGTTATCTGTTATGAATTTGTTAGTCTTACTCCTTTATATACAGGCAGTGTATAGAGAAAGAAGGTTAAGCATTTTTCTAAGAAATAGAAAAAATAATTCAACATTGTTTTCTTTACTTCTTTTAAGGTTACCTTTTAGCATGGTATAAAGAGTATTCCAGAAGGTTTCTTCAACCATATGGATGGACTCAAGATTCTTGAGCTTTCTTGGAATCGTATCAAGAGTCTCCCAAATTCCATATCAAATTTGAAGAATCTCACTGCATTATTGCTTGCTTTCTCGTGATCATTTAGAGCATGTACCATCGTTGTCAAAGCTTCGAGTTTTGAAACAGTTGGATCTTCGAGGAACAAAAATCAAGGAAGTCCCTCATGGAATGCAAAACTTGTCCAGCCTGAAGTACCTAAATTTGGATAATTTATTTTCGAATCTAAATGAGATCCCAAGTGGAATCTTGTCAAGAGTTGCTTGCCTTCAAGATTTAAATGTTGGTCGAATATTGATAAGCGGAAAGGAGGTTAGTGAGTTGAAGAAATTGGAAACCTTTAAAGGAGCTTTTACGACTTTGACACATGTATGTCCAAGCTTTTCATGGTCGAGAAAATCTTAGTGAAATCATCATCCTTGTGGGTAACAGAAAATGGGAAATGGAAATTTATACATCCAAAAGGATTGAATTATGATGGGATTGTGATATCTATCCCAACCAGATTATGCTTCCACGTCACATTGAGGAATTGCATGTCATGCAGTGCGCTTATTATGGTCGTGAAGAATACCCGATTTTCTCCAGGTTTGTCCTAAGTTCACTTTGCACCTTTTCCTCTCTTAAATATCTTGTAATATGGAAAATAAAAGATATGAAAAAGTTTTTCTCTCCAAACTCCATGCCGCTAAATTTAAAAGAGCTTAAGATTTCGGAATGTTGGGAACTGGAGAAAATACTAGCATCAGAAGAAATTGGATGGGAGGAAAGAGGAAGGGTTACCATGGAATTTTGTCTTCCAGAATTAAAGAGAGTTGATCTAGAATTTCTACCTGAATTAAAGAGCATTTGCGGTGTTGATGCAGTAATGGTTTGTGAATCTCTTGAATGGTTTGCGGTAAAAATCTGTCCGAAATTAAAAAGGATGCCTCTTAAACTTCCCCAAGTCCTACCATCTTCATCTCCTAAACTTTGTATTTATGTAGATCAACAGAAGTGGTGGGAATCAGTGAAATGGGATGATCCTGATACCAAATCTCTTTTGAAGCCCTCCTGAGGTTTGCAGTTAAGAGACCGGAGAATGTCTGGAACTTTGGTGGATTGCAATTAGAGCAATTAGAGCAGGATAAATTGCAATTAGAGCGGAATTTACGGAAATTAAAGCCGGATGAATTGCAATTAGAGCTGGATATTAAGCTTTGAATATTTTAATTTTAATCCAACCAAAAGACTTAACTTTGTTATGTATTCATAATGTGTTGCTTTTCCATTCTCTACTTTTTGCTTCAGACATGCCCATACATACCATAATCGACCTTGAAAACGATGACCTCACATAATATTATGAATAATATAAACATTAAAAAATAGCAGAGGATGGCATCTAAAATTTGATTCATCATTAACATAATGGCATAATTAAAGTTGATTCAATTCTGTAAAGGCAGAATTAAAACTTCAACGAATTAAATTTATCCAAAATATAATAGTTTTGGAAAGGGTACGATAAAACTGAGTAGTGTTGTAATTCTGGAACTGAAGTTAAAATTTATTTACTTCCACTCTGCATTAGGAATAAGTAGAAACTCGAGCCAAATATAGCTTCAAAATTAGTGAAGTTAGTAACTACTAACTACTGCTTCATTATTACTCTTTCACTTACCTAAAATACAGAAAAAGGGTCAGAAACAATTTTGGTTTTTTTTTTCTTTTGAAAAAAAAACTTAAAAGACATGGGTTCATGAGCCGAGCTTCAATTTGATATTTTCAATTTCAGAACAGCCCAGCCTAATTTATTATTTAATAATTAAATTATATAATTTTTTATTAATAAAAAACTATTAAGCGAAGGACACATGCCTCCTTAAATTCACTCTTAATCTAAATTGGTATTTAAAGTTAATTTTTTATTACTCAATTCAGTGCACTAAAGTTAAAAATTACCCCCTCGCAGTCATATATACTGAAATAAGATTTAATGGTGTAAAAAATTCTCAATTAAAAAATTTTAAGCTTCTATCTAGAGGTGTGCATGGGCCGGGCTGGGCGGGTTCGGTAGGGCCCAACTAAAATTTTAGGCCCATTCATTCCGGGCCCAAAAATGGGCCTGAAATTTTGCCCAAGCCCGCCCATATAAAATACTAAAACCGAGCCCGCCCGACCCCATCAGATTAATTTTTATATTATTTTATATAATTTTAAATATATATAATACATCAAAAATATTAAAAATCAAAATAAATATTATTCAACAAATTGAGAAATAAATTTTAAAAAATATGTAGACTTAAATAACACTAAAATATATGCAACTTAACAAGCAAATTCCTCTAAAATAATAACAAAATTAACAAATACTTTTAAAATAATAACAAAATTAACAATAAAATAAGTTTTATATAATATCTAAACAAAAACAACAAAATAATAGAAACATAATAGTAAAATGGTAGCAAAATAAAGAGAAAAACAATAAGAAAATAATATTTAAAAATAAATTTTTTTCCTTTAATGAATTCTGGCCGGGCCGGGCCGAGCCCGGGCCAAGAAATTCTTACCCGAGGCCCGACCTATTTTTTAAATGGGCCTCATTTTCTGTCCAAGCCCATTTTTCGGGCCTATATTTTTACCCGAATCCTCCCATTTTTCTAAGGGTTTGCCAGGCCAGTGTGGCCCAAACCATGCTCACTTACTTCTATCTTTTTTGTCAGACTCAATTTATTTAAAATAAAATTTAATTAGATTTTATTAAGGGATAAGTTTTAGGTAATCCATCTAACTAAAACAAATGATAGGTCGCAATTTCATGTGTTTTCTAAAATTCACGTAGTGGACCTAAAACCGTTGTCACAATGTGCTTTGTGAGATGAGTGATTGCTAGGTAGAGGGAATATATGGTTATAGAGGTTCGGTAATGATGATAGCCTGAATGGTGGTGATAAAATATAGATCAAGAACAATTTAGTTGTTATAGCTATTAGATCAAGTAGTTAGATGAAAATGATTGCAGCTAGCAGTCAATGCATTCTCTATATAAGCTCATGTACAATAGTCAGAAGACAGACTACATTCATTTCAATAGTAATAGAGAATTTTTCACTATTAGTTTCTATTCATTTAAAAAGTCTTGTAAAAGTGACTATACCTTCTTTCATGGTATCAATCGCCGTCGATCCTAGGCCATAACCACCACTCATTCACCCGATTCTATGTCTGTTGAGTTCTCTAGGTTCTCCTTTCACTGGCGAAAGAATTATTAATTCGTTTCCTAGACATGACATTGTCAAATTTGACGAGAGCACCTTTATCCAATGGCAAAAGCAGGTGCGCCTTGTTGTTTCGGGCTACGATTTGGCTGGGTTCCTGGACGATTCGATAACAAGTCCTGCTCGGTTTGTTCAAGCGCCCGGCGGAGGGCTAGTTCCGAATCCGGCTGCATCTGCATTTACACAGCAGGACAATCTCCTTATGTCCTGGTTACTCTTGTAACACCCCTTACCCGTATCCATTGCTGGAATAAAGTATGAGGCATTACCGAGGAGTACGGAATACTCACAGATAATTTAAGCCATTTATCGCTCAAATATCGAAATTGACTATAAAAGTTTCTTTACACATATAGTGCACTTGAGGTGCACCATTCCATAATTATGAATGAACACATTTATCAAACATATGTCATGTTTTTATATATATCATAGTCTCACATTTCCATGTATCAATTACCATCATTTCCTCGTATTTCGACAAATACGTGTAACAATTCATAAAAATGAAATTCACTAACCCTTCCTGCCAATCACAATTTAAAGTGACAAATCACTTATTGAGGCCAATTTCAATGTTCATTACAATCTATCATATAAATTTGGATGTACGTATCCACCAATAAATTCCATGTACAGGTATCATCATCTCATATTTCCACATACATTACTTTGCACATTATGAACTCAAATAACATATACAAGACATACCAATGTATTTCAAATACGTTTTCATAATATTTCATTCAGAATTAAGATTATTTCATATTAGAACTCTTCTCATTAACTCATTTGGAATACCAATTCATACAGATAATAGACTCAAGGATGTACAAATATATAATCACAAATGAACTCATTCGTCAACCAAGTTCTACGTCTCATCAACTCGTATTTCCTTATATCACATAATATATACCATGATTTCCATTCCCTTGATATTTTTCCACATTTATCCCGTTGAATTTCTTGGAATTTTCGATGGATTTTCAGAGGTACACTTTAGTGTACAAATCCAGTCCGTCAATTCATGTTCATGCGCACATTTTCATTTCAAAGAGCACACTCATGAACCTCATCCTTATAAATGAGATTACCACCCAAAGCTAAATCTCAGAAAAGAGCACACTCATGAACCTCATCCTTACAATGGATTACCATCAAAGCTAAATCCTTCAGAATATAAACTCATAGAGTATTGTCGGGATTACCACCCAAGCTAAATCCTCGCAACGACAATTACTCTATGAGCTTGATCTCAATTACTACCAAAGCTAAATTCGCACCCTAATTCGGATTACCCATCCAAGTTAAATCTATTTTCCACATATTCTTTGGAGGGCTATATCAGATCACTCGTCCGGCTAGATCCTTTTCACACATATTCTTCGGAGGACTATATCGGATAGGATCACCCGTCCTGCTAGACCCTTTTACCGCCAATTCCTTTTCAAAGATCCATCAATTTCCTTCAATTCAACCGGATTTCTTCCCTTTTATCAAATATATCAATGTTTCGTTAACTTTCATACAATGAACATTCAAATTATATTCATATCAATAACATACATTTCAAGCATTTAAGAATATAATTCAAGTTACATGAACTTACAATTCGATTTTTATACCATAACGATAATCTTAGTTTCATAATAAATATTTGAAATAAGTCATTATATCATTTCTACCTCAACATTTATCAATTATAATCGAGCATGTGATCAATTTATACACAAGTCATTCATTTATTATTTTTCCTCCTCCTCCTCTCCATCCACAATTTTAGTATAAACAAAGACACTTGTAAGTAACATTATCTATACTTTTTACTATTTACTTATGTGAATATTCAAGCTGTCCATCCGTGTTATAGTCACTAAATTATTTTTATCTTGATCTACAGAACTACAAATTAAGATCCGTAAATTTTATTTGAAATTATACTCATATATCTTCTTACCATAATTTTTCAGAATTTTGGTGTGGCCAATTAGTACAGTTTATTAGTCAAGTTCTCCCTGTTACACAGTCCTACTGCTCTGACCTCTCTTCACTAAAACCAATTATCTCATAGTACAATTTTCATATAGTGTTTCCGATTATTTCTAATGAAAATAGGCTCACTAAGGAATACATACATATAAATTATAACTTATAATTATTTTTGTACAATTTTTAGTGAATTTCTAAAGTAAGAACAGGGGCTCACGAAGTTATTCTAAACCCATCTTACCAAAATTTAAATATCTCAAAATGTAGACTTCTTTTGCTTGCTCTGTTTCTTTTATATGAAAATAGACTCAACAAGCTTTAATTCTATATCTCACTAAACTTCTAATTCAATTTATACCATTTTTGATGATTTTTCAAAGTTAGACAACTGCTGCTGTCCAAAACAGCTTTAGTATAACATGTTGATTTCTATTTTGTCTCAAATTCCACATTTCATACAATTCAATCCTTGCTCAATTAACCCTCAATTGAGCTAATTTTCTCATTTAATACTTTTCTCTATCATTTTAAACTACTTCATAACCTTTGAAAATCAGAATTTTAACACTAGGCCTTAATTTCAACTCTTTCACAATTAGGTCCTAAAACTAATTTCCATCAATTTTACTCAATAAAATCATCATATAACAAAATTAAAGCTTCAATTCAATATGTATTCATCATATTCTTCCAGCACTAATCCACATCAACGTTAAAAATTAGCCATAGAATCAAAAACTAATGACATAGTAAGTTGGACCCAATTGTAAAAGTCTAAAAACATAGAAATTTCAAGGAGAAAGTAAGAATTAAACTTACATGAAGCTTGAGTATGAAAACCAGCTTGAAACTCTCTCCCATGGCTGTTTTTCAGCTGAAGAAAATGAAGAGAAATGAAGAGAATTCTAGATATTCCAATTTGGTCCCATTTTTATTTAACTAATTTTAGCAATTTTTCAATTTTGTCCTTATTTCACCCATTTCCTGATTTTTCTCAGCTATTGCCGCCCAAAATATCTCCTTTGGCTTATTTTCACTTTAGGTCCTTCCTCATTTGACAATTAATCTATTTAATCCTTCTAGCAACTTTTATACCTTTTTCAATTTAGTCCTTTTATTTAATTAACCACTCAAACGCCAAAATTTTCTAACAAAATTTTAATACTAACTTATTGAAATTCCATAAATATTCATAAAAATATTTATGACTAGGTTTATAACATCGAGATCTCGATACCTCTTTTTCTCGATTTCTTGACAAAATAAATCTTTATAAAACATAATTTACTATTTTAAAAATATTTTAAAAGCTATATTTGACTTGTAAATATTAAATAATATGGTCTACGAGTTCATTTGTCAGATTTGGTGTTTTCGAATCACTATTTCTGACACCACTGAAATTTGGGCTATTACAACTCTCCCCCTCTTTAAGAATTTTCATCCTCGAAAATTCTTTCAGTGGAGAGATTCAAATATTTTTCACTACTTATACCTTTTCCGATGTCAATTCCTTACACGAAAATTAGAGAAATCTAGATACCAGAATCACCACATTTCTATGATCAAACCAAAAGCATAATCATAACAGACATAGTTATCACAAGCTGAATAACACACTTTAAAGATAAGCCATGATTAATAATTTACAAAGTATGAATTATAGGAAAACCAAGATAAGGAAATTCAAGATACAATACCATACCGTAAATCCGAGAACATAACTCAAAAAATAATAAAGATATCGATGATTCCTCGAGAAAGCCGTAAGAAAAACATCGCACATCGACTCTAGACTTCCATCATAACAGAGTTAATATATTTCCAAATATTTATATATATGATGTAATAATATCCAAGAAAACGGAAGAATAGTCCAACATAATTTTTTTTCTTACCATCGACTTTATTCCAACATAATAAAATAGAATTCAAGAGATAAAGAAATACCGATCATAAACCGACCGACCAATGTGGCTTTCGCCTAACATCATAGTTAGCTAGCATTCTCATAACATAAGAACTCCATCGAGTTGAACAATCACACATATATCTCGAGGATAAAAGAATATATATAGAATACTCGGAAAGATCATCATATTCATCTCAACTATAACTATCACACACAAACATATTTACCACTCAATTATTATTTCTCTAACTAATTTCGCCTTCATGTACCCCGTATCATTCCATTGACTAACGAAAATCAATTCAGGAAGAATCTTAGCAAACACATACTTTAGATTTCATACTCAATTGAGGCAAATAGTCGAGACTAACTTCTTTATCCATGACATTGCATAATCTGTGTAATCATTAAAATAATATGACATTTCTTCTAAAACTGAGTTCATTTGTCACATTATACTCAACTCTTTTTGCATTACTAATTATTCACCATTGAACTCTTTAGTTTCCCACTTATGAACTTATTCAACATAATTCTCGTGAACTTTCATCATAAAACAACACTGGTAAAGGGGTGAGGTCGTAAAGCCTCTAACTTGACTCTCATAAATACACACATATGACTTAGCATTCATCATCAACATAATATCATCATAATCACATAATTCACTCTAAGCAAATTTTCATACTTAGTCATGTTACACAAACTTTTCGATTATCTTATTTAAACAAGTATACTTAAACATATATTCCATGAAATTTGAGTAAATTTACTCATAACACTCACTTAATCAAGCATGTTAGGCACATAATATCATATGAATACCAACATACATGGATGAGTTTATCACAACATAGACTCCCGTTTCATTTCACTTTTCCACATTTCTCAACTTATGGTTATCTCATTAAGAACATTAACAGATGCATATCATGAACTTCTATTCATACCTTTCTATATTTCAACATATCGTAAGCACATTTCAATCATCTCAATATCATTTTTAGCATTATTGATAATCGCTCGGTTAGAAGTCATTTCTATCTTAACAAAACAATTTCGTTAGAGCCGGAAGATATCACACTATCACAGTTCACATATGGCATGTATAGCTAGACTCATGCACACGCTATGTTAGTCCGAGAATCGACTAAACTATAGCTCTGATACCACTAAATGTAACACCCCCTACCCGTATCCATTGCTGGAATAAAGTATGAGGCATTACTTAGGAGTACAGAATACTCACAGATAATTTAAGCCATTTATCGCTCAAATACTGAAATTGACTATAAAGTTTCTTTACACATATAGTGCACTTGAGGTGCACCATTCCATAATTATGAATGAACACATTTATCAAACATATGTCATGTTTTATATATATCATAGTCTCATATTTCCATGTATCAATTACCATCTTTCCTCGATTTCGACAAATACGTGTAACAATTCATAAAATGAAATTCAAGAACCCTTTCGCTAATCACAATTTAAAGTGACAAATCACTTATTGAGGCCAATTTCAATGTTCATTACAATCTATCATATAAATTTGGATGTACGTATCCACCAATAAATTCCATGTACAGTATCATCATCTCATATTTCCACATACATTACTTTGCACATTATGAACTCAAATAACATATACAAGACATACCAATGTATTTCAAATACGCTTTCATAATATTTCATTCGAATTAAGATTATTTCATATTAGAACTCTTCTCATTAACTCATTTGGAATACCAATTCATACAGATAATAGACTCAAGGATGTACAAATATATAATCACAAATGAACTCATTCACAACCAAGTTCTACGCCTCATCAACTCGTATTTCCTTATATCACATAATATATACCATGATTTCCATTCCTTGATATTTTTCCACATTTATCCTGTTGAATTTCTTGGAATTTTCGATGGATTTTCAGAGGTACACTTTAGTGTACAAATCCAGTCCGTCAATTCATGTTCATGTGCGACATTTCCATTTCAAAGAGCACACTCATGAACATCATCCTTACAATGGGATTACCACCAAAGCTAAATCCTCAGAAAAGAGCACACTCCATGAACCTCATCCTTACAATGGATTACCACCCCAGCTAAATCCTCAGAATATAAACTCATAGAGTATTGTCGGGATTACTACCAAAGCTAAATCTCGCAACGACAATTACTCTAATGAGCTTGGATCCAATTACCAGTCAAAGCTAAATTCGGACCTAATTCGGATTACCCGTCCGGTTAAATCTATTTTCCACATATTCTTGGGATGGCTATATCAGATCACTCGTCCGGCTAGATCCTTTTCACACATATTCTTCGGAGGACTATATCGATAGGATCACCCGTCCGGCTAGACCCTTTTACCGTCAATTCCTTTTCAAAGATCCATCAATTTCCCTTCAATTCAACCGGATTTCTTCCCTTTTATCAAATATATCAATGTTTCGTTAACTTTCATACAATGAACATTCAAATTATATTCATATCAATAACATACATTTCAAGCATTTAAGAATATAATTCAAGTTACATGAACTTACAATTGATTTTTATACCATAACGATAATCTTAGTTTCATAATAAATATTTGAAATAAGTCATTATATCATTTCTACCTCAACATTTATCAATTATAATCGAGCATGTGATCAATTTATACACAAGTCATTCATTTATTATTTTCCTCCTCCTCCTCTCCATCCACACCTTAGTATAAACAAAGACACTTGTAAGTAACATTATCTATACTTTTTACTATTTACTTATGTGAATATTCAAGCTGTCCATCCGTGTTATAGTCACTAAATTATTTTTATCTTGATCTACAGAACTACAAATTAAGATCCGTAAATTTTATTTGAAATTATACTCATATATCTTCTTACCATAATTTTTTCAGAATTTTTGGTGTGGCCAATTAGTACAGTTTATTAGTCAAGTTCTCCCCTGTTACACAGTCCTACTGCTCTGACCTCTCTTCACTAAAAACCAATTATCTCATAGTACAATTTTCATATAGTGTTTCAGATTATTTCTAATGAAAATAGGCTCACTAAGGAATACATACATATAAATTATAACTTATAATTATTTTTGTACAATTTTAGTGAATTTCTAAAGTAAGAACAGGGGCTCACGAAGTTATTCTAAACCCATCTTACCAAAATTTAAATATCTCAAAATGTAGACTTCTTTTGCTTGCTCTGTTTCTTTTATATGAAAATAGACTCAACAAGCTTTAATTCTATATCTCACTAAACTTCTAATTCAATTTATACCATTTTTTATGATTTTTCAAAGTTAGACAACTGCTGCTGTCCAAAACAGCTTTAGTATAACATGTTGATTTCTATTTTGTCTCAAATTCCACATTTCATACAATTCAATCCTTGCTCAATTAACCCCTCAATTGAGCTAATTTTCTCATTTAATACTTTTCTCTATCATTTTAAACTACTTCATAACCTTTGAAAATCAGAATTTTAACACTAGGCCTTAATTTCAACTCTTTCACAATTAGGTCCTAAAACTAATTTCCATCAATTTTACTCAATAAAATCATCATATAACAAAATTAAAGCTTCAATTCAATATTTATTCATCATATTATTCCAGCACTATCCACATCAACTTTAAAAATTAGCCATAGAATCAAAAACTAATGACATAGTAAGTTGGACCCAATTGTAAAAGTCTAAAAACATAGAAATTTCAAGGAGAAAGTAAGAATTAAACTTACATGAAGCTTGAGTATGAAAACAAGCTTGAAACTCTCTCCCATGGCTGTTTTTCAGCTGAAGAAAATGAAGAGAAATGAAGAGAATTCTAGATATTCCAATTTGGTCCCATTTTTATTTAACTAATTTTAGCAATTTTCCAATTTTGTCCTTATTTCACCCATTTCCTGATTTTTCTCAGCTATTGCCGCCCAAAATATCTCCTTTGGCTTATTTTCACTTTAGGTCCTTCCTCATTTGACAATTAATCTATTTAATCCTTCTAGCAACTTTTACACCTTTTTCAATTTAGTCCTTTTTATTTAATTAACCACCCAAACGTCAAAATTTTCTAACAAAATTTTAATACTAACTTATTGAAATTCCGTAAATATTCATAAAAATATTTATGACTCGATTTATAACTCCGAGATCTCGATACCTCTTTTTCTCGATTTCTTGACCAAATAAATCTTTATAAAACATAATTTACTATTTTAAAAATATTTTAAAAGCTACATTTGACTTGTAAATATTAAATAATATGGTCTACGAGTTCATTTTTCAGATTTGGTGGTCTCGAATCACTATTTCTGACACCACTGAAATTTGGGCTATTACAACTCTCCACTATTAATGCGTCATTTCTACCCTCCTCCATCGATGTACAATCGACGTTTGATGTGTGGACCACGGCGAGTCCTTTATTTGCGGCTGACACTAGTGCGAAGCAATCCCGCTTGAGCCACGAGCTTTACTCCCTACAGGAAGGTACGCTTTCTGTTCACAATTTTGTACGAAACTTAAAAGCTTATGTGCTCTTTGGAGGCATCTAGATCGCCGGTATCTGAGGCGGAATGCCGGACTCCCTTCCGAGTTTGAAGCCGTGGTTTCGACCGTCACGCTCTTCCCTTCTTCATTGCCTTTTCAAATAGTGGATGCGCTGCTTGAGTGTGACGCCGTCAACAACGGGCCGTTCATGAGGTTGTGCTTGCGGCAAATATGGTAGAAAGCACCCCCCTTCGATGGCGGATGAGTTTACTCGTGGTGGTCGATCCTTCTCGCGCGGTGGTGGGAAGACCTTTCGATAGAGGCTTCAATGCCAGATTTACGCGAGGTATGGCCACGTTGCTCAATGTAACGACCCGAAATTGGGACTAGTAGGATTGGGCCCATTGGGCCTTGAGCGTAGAAGCGTTTTAAAATTTTGAGAACAAGAGAACGATATTATTTCAAGTTGGACTTATTAGGAAGGTGATTTTGGAAAGTTACGAGGTTTGTAGGAAGTTCTCAAGTTAGGCTATAGGAAAATTTGGTGTTTAAAACCTATTTAGGAGAGATAGTAAGTGGCATCAAGACTTATGGAAATAAATGAGTAAATTACTGACATAAAGAAGCTTATGGTAAAGGGGATATGGTGCCACATGAAGTACTTTGAGAGAAGAGGTTCAAATCCCATCAAGTGCAAAATTTTGAATTTTTTTTGTATTCCTTCCCTAAATGTCAGCCATGGGTGTATTTTTGGTAAGGTGGACTTTTTTAATTTTGGCAAGGTGGCTAAGGAAATATGGTAAGGAAGAATGGTTGGAAAGGAGTAAAAGAAAAGGGAAGGAATAGGGAACATGTTGGCATTTTTCGTGGGAGATGTTTTGGAAAGGTTTTATTTGGTCTATGTTCATCTTTTGGAAAAGATGATAATGGTTTAGAAAAAGGAGAGGGTAACTGAATTTTGATGGGAGCATTTTGATAGTTTTGGTGCTTGTTAGGTCTATTTCCTTTTGGCATCCTTTGTGTTCATTCTTCCAACTTCTCCTCCCATTGCCGCAACTTCAAGACAATAGTGGACATTTTCTCTTTTCTTTCTTGTCTTGCCGAAAACACCTAGCCTTTGTGACCAATTATTTTTCACTCATCTTCTCTTGAAAATCGAAACTACCGATCCTTCTTTGTTGTCTTGCTACTAGTGCCAAACCGTGTTCTTCATTTCGGTTCATCCCTATTATTAAGGTAAAGGTTCTTTCTTCTTATTCATGTTGCTTGTTCTTTCTTCTCTTGACTTGGCTAAGCTGAAACTCTCATCCCTTGGCTAAGCCGAACCTAGCCACTTGTTGTTATTTTAAACTCCTCTTATTCTCTTTTGATGAAGGTCGAATCAAGCCATCCTTTGCTGCTACTTATCTTTCTCTTACCTTGGTTTCGAAAGTTGATTGGGACTCGTTGCAATAGCCAAGGTGCAAGGCCGGATTTTAGAATCTAGTATGGAAGGATCGCGATTGTGGTAAGCGACTGTTATGAGTGAGTACTTTTGGGCTTTTGGAACCTTTAAGAAATCGAGACTAACTTTTGATCGATTTTATTTTAGGGGGCAACGAAGAGTGTTCTTTAGGGAATCCAAATAAGGTGTGTAATCTCGTACTTTCCAAATATATGTTTGAAATGGTGTGTAATCTCACACTTCTCTGAAAATTTGTATGAAATGTTCTGTGATTTGGTCGAAATACCAAAGAAAACCAGAAACCGGCATCCGTGATCACTCGGGCGTGCGTAGGTTCATAGTGGTAACCATATTTTTGCAATGAAACAGTTTTGGTTAGTAGCAGTGACATGATTTCGAAAAATCATGAAAAATAGGAGAAAGGGAATTTGAAAGTGAATAAGATATCAAATAAAAGCTTACTGTGTCTATTTTGATATGAAAGAAACAGAGAAGGAAAAGGAATTTTATTTTCTGTGTATTCTAATTTTAGTGAGACTGGTTCTGATTGACTTCGTGGTTCCCTAATCTGTCTTGGAAAAATATTATAAAATTGTACAAAGTGAATTATGGGTTATAATTTATATGTACAGATTCCTCTATTTTCATTAGAAACAAGTAGAAGCAATATATGATAACTATACAGTGAGATATTTGAAATTAAGGTAAGAGAGGTCAGAATCATTGGACAGTGAAACAATGAAAAATTTAAGGAATAAATTGTACTAAATGGTTAAGCCAAAAATTCTGGAAAAATTGTGGTAAGAAGATATATGAGTCTGGTTTCAAGAAAAATTTACGGATTTAGATTTCAAGATTTCTAACTCAAGTTATAGTCAATTTAGTTAGTACGACGCAGATGGACAGTTTAAATTTTTATGCCCCAAATTAGTAGTTAAGTCTAGGTTGCGAAATCACCAAAATACCCTTGGATGGTAAATTACCGAAATATCCCTGGGTTGCGAGATTACCGAATTACAAAGTGTTGATATTGCGAAAATGCCCTTATGGGCCGAATTACGAAAATGCCCTTATGGGACAAATTACGAAAATACCCTTAATGGGCCGAAGTACGAAAATGCCCCTAATGGGCCGAAGTACGAAAATGCCCCTAATGGGCCGATTTGATAGATTGCCTCTAATAGGCCGAATTGATATATTGCTTAATGGGCTGAATTGATATATTACTTAATGGGCCGAATTGATAAATTGCCTTAAAGGGCCGATTTGCAAAGTGTTAATGGGCCGAACTTTTGTCTGACTTAATTATTATTGTTATATTTGTAAATATCATGATTTGCTATGTATGATACATTTACATGAATTTGCATGGGATGGGAAAATGTTGAAGAGAAGAAATTTCGGTGGCACTGCCACATATATATTTGATTATATGATACTCAGAAATTCTGGTGGCTTGCCCACAATTAATTTGTTATAAATGGCATAATGCCTGCGATTGGTGTGTTGGCGGGGTGGGTTGACTTGATCCCCACAGGTGTGATGGTTGGTACGGGTGGTGTGTAGCAGATGGATTATTAGGTTGGTTTGGGATTGCATTACATTTATTTGATTCATTTGATATATTCTATTTTGTAAATGGGCTTTGGCCCAAGATTATGCTTTATGGGCTTTGGCCCAAGTTATTATAAATGGGCTTCGAACCAAGTTATTATATGGGCTCAGGCCCAAATTTTTGCTAAACGGGTTCAAGCCCAGTAAACATCGGTAAGGGGATTATACACTGAGTTCTTGTAACTCACCCCCTTTCTTTTCTTAATCCCTGTAGGTAACGCTCAGTGACGAAGACTTGGGGCCATAGATGACTCGGTGGAGGCCATACTTCATAAATGATGTTTGCAAACATTAGTAAACTACTTTTCCGTATTATTCGTTACCTTTAATATTTCGGGTTTTAAAGTTGTAATAAGGCCTCTGGGATATTTTTATTTTGCTTATGTTTTGTCGTGCTTATTATTCTGCTTGAGATATTTTAAATGGGAATTTTCTAAAAATCATAAATAAAGGTTTTCCAAATTGATTAACAAATGGATTTTATACAAACTTTTACAAATAATTTAACCCTGATTTTCTTTGGAATTTTTAACGTCATTTTCAAAAGTCATGGTTTTAAAGTTCACTACCCGATTTTCGACTCATCAATCAACCATTCAAAAATATTTGTATTTTATCAAATATTTACATACAAAACTTGTTTATTTAAACACAACCAAGTAACGCCTATTTTAGTAAGAATCATATGATGTTTTACACTTTCTTCATGTGACATACCAAATTCGCTCGTAACGCATGGGCCGGGTTTGGGGTGTTACCCTCAACGTTGTTACTACAGGTACCACCGTGATGATCCTCTGCCAACGTCGTTTACTCCTGCTGGTCCGACTCCTTTTCTGGGGTTTGGTTTGCGTTCGTCAGAGGTAGGAGATGATTGGTCTTATCAAGTAAATAGAAGACCTCATTTTGAACCTAATTTTGATCAATATCACAATGTTGCTGGTCAACAAGAAATGAGTGGTCAACGTTATGGTGCTTGTGTTAGGTCACTTAATGGATATCATACATCCTTTCCTGCACGTGGACAACAAACAAACTTTGGAATTAATTTTGGGCAGCATGGTTATAGTAAGCCACAAGCTTATGATGCGTCTAGGTCGTAAGTTCATGGGCATCATCCTTTTGATGTGCCTCGGCCTCTAGTTGATGGACCACGTGAAATTGGGCCTCCACTTGGAGACATTAGACCGAATGCCCCTCCTATGTCCCATAGACCCGTTACTAACAATGTTCAATGTAATGCATCTTTTGGTGTAGGGCATCAACCCGGTGGTGGCGCTGTTCCGTGGTATACTAAACCACGTGCTCCTATTTACTCTAGGTCCGATCCATGCATTGGTCTACCTCGGTTGGGCAATCTACACCCATCCGATTATTATGAATCCTCCGAGAACAATGTCAATTCTACAAAAGTTTGTTCTAATGATGGTTCAAATTCCTATATTCCCGTGCCGGTCGACTCTACTTCTAAGTATCCTGACTCGGGTGCCGGTAACCACATGTGTCGGGATCCTTCGGCTCTGAATCAGGTGACACCGTATTCAAGTACTTCTAATCTCTTAATGGGCAATGGCACTCCACCAAGATCACATCATCGGTCATACTGCCTTACATACTCTGTCTAAATTTCGTGACTTGTCTAATGTTCTATGTGTCCCTAACATCAGGAAGACTTTATTATCAGTGTCCCAATTTACAAAAGAAAATAATGTTTTCTTTGAATTTCACCTGACTTTCTGTGTTATAAAGGACATCATGACCCAGAGAACTTTGTTGACGGGCCACATTCGTGATGGATCAGATCATTTCTGCATCAGCTTTTGTCATTGAGTCACCAAACTCATTCCTCTGATTCATCTGCAGTACAATATACATCCAAGGAGTGTAATATTTTTTTCTTATGGCATAAACGGTTGGGTCACCCCTCTTCCAATGTTGTTAAATCTGTTCTAAATAAATGTAGCATTACTGCAAATAAGTTCTATGATGATATTGTATGCACTGCATGTCAGAAAGGGAAGTTCCATAAATTGTCATTTTCTGTAACCACGATAGAATATAGTGATCCTTTTACTCTGGTTGTGTCTGATCTTTGGGGACCTGCCTCTGTTTCATGTGGTAATGATTGGTATTATGTATCGTTCATAGATGTTTGCACTCAATTTACGTGGATCTATCTACTATGTCAGAAGTCTTAGGCTGTGAAGTGTTTTTTTCAGTTTCAGCAACTTGTTAAAACTTAATTTGGGAAAAATATTAAACAATTCCAAAGTGGTTGGGGCAAAGAGTATAGAGCATTCACATCTATTTTAGTATCGCAAGGAATTATTCATCGGCTCACGTGTCCACATACATCTGAACAAAATGGAATTGCTGAACGTAAACACCGACATATTGTTGACATGGGCATCACTCTTTTAGCTCAGGTGAACTTGTCTATAGAATACTGGGGCTATGCGTTCTGCTGCACTGTTTATCTCATAAATAGGCTTCCCACTCCTGTGCTAAATGGACAAACTTCGTTTAAGGCTTTATATGGAAGTGAACCCATATATGATCATCTCAGAGTTTTTGAGTGTTGTTGTTTCTCGTACTTACGACCATTTGTGGTGCATAAGTTAGATTTTCATTTTCAACCTCTACTTTCTTGGGTTATAGTGCTCAAGACAAGGGGTACCAGTGTCGACTACTGTCTGGCAAGATAATTATATCACGACATGTTGTTTTTGATGAGAATCATTTTCTTTCGTCTGAGTCTGGTCCAGAAGAGGAACTCATAGGTTCTAGTCAAACTGTACCCACGTTTGTTTCGATAGTTCAACAGGTCGTGTCTCAGACCTCTGAACTTTCATGTAATCAGTTGTCTCCGTTTCTTCCTTAGTCAGTTGAGTATCCAAATTCTACTCCTACTGCGGTAGCTCAGTCTGATATTGGGACCAGTCGTGAGTCGCAGAGCGTTGGTGAAAATCGTTCTACAAAGATTCAAGAGTCCACCTGTGATAACTCCGCACATCCTAAGGCTGTAGTAAATAGTCACCCAATGGTGACACGGTCTAAAGCTGGTATTTTTAAACCTAAGGTTATGAATGTTGAAGCTGTGGAACCTTCATCGATTGAAGAAGCTTTTCCCACGTCTGAATGGCGTGCAGTAGCTCAAGCTAAATATGATGCACTTGTTCGAAACTCTACGTGGCAACTTGTTTTTTGACCAGCCAGTTGCAAGGTCATTGGATGCAAATGGCTTTTCAAGGTCAAGAAGAATCCTGATGGTACCATAGCGCGACGGAAAGCTTGGCTAGTTGCTAAAGGCTGTTTGCAAGTTTCTGGTTGTGACTTCAAGGAGACCTTCAGTCGATAGTAAAGCCTGCAATCATACGAGTTATTTTGTCGATTTTCGTCTCCAAAGGTTGGTCTCTGAGACAAGTTGATGTGAACAATGCATTCCTTAATGGTGATTTAGATACTGAGGTTTTTATGCAACAACCTTCGGGTTATAAATAGTATGATTCCGAAGGTAAACCCTATGTTTGTCGTCTGCAGAAAGCTATATATGTCCTTTGCCAGGCCTCTCGTGCCTGGTTTGAGAAACTATGACAGTTTTTGGTTTTCGTTGGTTTTGTTGTCTCTAAATCTGATGCGTCGTTGTTTGTTCGGGTAACATTAGACTCCACCCTTTACGTTCTTGTTTATGTCGATGTTATTATTATTATTGGGAGTTTGTCCACCATGATTGACTTGCTTGTTCAGTTGCTAAATAATAAGTTTTCACTCAAAGATATGGGTAAACTTCACTATTTTCTCGGTATAGAAGTCACTCTGTCCTTCGGTTTTCTACATCTTTGCCAAAAGAAGTATATCTGGGATATTCTTGGTCGCTGCTCAATGACTACAGCTAAGAGTGTTCCCACACCGATGGCCAGTTCATCTACCATGTCAAAGGATGATGGAGACCGCTTGGAGGATCCCACTGAGTACAGGAGTCTTGCGGGTGCCTTCCAATATGTTGTTCTGACCAGGCCTGATATTGGCTATGCCGTAAACTAGGTCTACCAGTTCATGCACAACCCTACTACAACATATATGGTAGCATTAAAACGCATCTTGCGGTATCTATGCAGTACACTTGAGTTTGGACCTGTTTTTCGTTCGTCTGATAGGTTGTCTCTGGTTGGGTATCGGATGCCAACTGGGGGCTAGATTTTGACGATCGACGCTCTACGACAGGATATTGTATGTATTTCGGTCAGATACCTATAGCCTGGTGTTCTAAAAAGCAGCAGGTGGTTTCTCGTTCCACTACAGAAGCCGAATATAGGAGTCTTGCTACTACTACGAGTGAAGTTACATGGTTGCTTTCGTTGCTTCAAGAGCTACGGGTTAAGTCTGATGACACTCCGAATATTTGGTGCGATAGCTCTAGTGTTGTGGCAGTTGCCGCAAATCCTGTTTTACATTCCAAGTTCAAACATGTCGAACTTGATTTATCTTTTGTTTGTGAGAAAGTCGCAGATGGATCTTTGCAAGTTGGAGAAGTGCCCGCCTGTGATCAAGTTGCAGATGTCTTCACCAAGCCACTGTCTGTCAATTTGTTTTCTCAGTTTCGACATCTTCTTTAGGTCGAACATATCGGGAATATGGGTGCATGATAGAGTATAGATCAAGAAAAGTTTAGTTGTTATAGTTGTTAGATCAAGTAGTTAGATGAAACTTATTGCAGTTAGCAGTCTATGCATTCTCTATATAAGCTCATGTACAATAGTCAGAAGACAGACTACATTCATTTCAATAGTAACAGAGAATTTTTCACTATTAGTTTCTATTCATTCTAAAAGTTTTGTAAAAGTGACTATACCTTCTTTCAGGTGGTGATGGCTTTGGTGAGTGGAGTTTGGTTGAGATGTCTGTCGGGTTATGGTTTTGTTTGTGGATGGTTGGGGAGGGAGCCGAATAGCAATGCAAGCAGGGTCAAAGGCAGGTGATTCAAGGGTGAAGTTGGAAAGCTATAGCAATGGGAATGATGGGAAGCTAGAGCAATGCAGGCTTTTTGAGTGGTAATAGTAGCTGAAGGTGAAGGGAAAATGACGGTGGAGATGGGCTAATTGAGAGAATTTTACTACTTTTTTTTATACCAATTGCTAACCTCCCTTGCCATGGCTTCCCATGTTAAAATGAAAATTAATAATAACACAAAATTAGTTGGATTAAATTATTAGGCATAATTAAATTATAAAACTTTTTCATGAAACTTTAATATGTATATGTGTTCTAAATTTTATATATTTGTGTATATGAATAATATTGTTGATCGAGTGAGTGTCACAAATGAATACAACACCAACTCATGATTGATGAGAAAACAATGATAAACAATTGTATTCACATAGTATGCTTAATCTCATGTATTTTTGTGTTCAAATTTCGTTTTACTTACAATTTAATCAAATTTATTATTTTAATATTATATATATTTCATGTGTTATTATTAATTAGTTGCAAATCATTTTTATTATTTATTATATGTTATTTTTAAATACATATTTATATTCTAAACATGTGATTTTTACATTCATACGTGTGTAATAAGATTAATTTGCTTGGAAAACAAAAAGTTGAATAATAAGATGCTCTCATTAGACCTCAACTTTTTAAAAGGTAATAATCTCTCGAGTTTCTAATAATATCGAGCCTAATAATTAAAACAAAGACAATTAATTAAGGGTCCTTCAATTTATCTCTGTGGTCCTTCTTAATTTCGATATTGAGTAAATTTGTCACTCTAAAAAAGAGTAATTTGGTCTCTGTCAATTTTAAAAGTGAATAACTGAGGATAATTAATCATAGGGCTCACTCTTTCCCTCAGTTTATCTTACGGTGATTGGAATAATAACAAGTTTAGTCTTCAACATTACACATTTTGTCAATTTGATCCTAATACTAAAAATCAACAAAGTTAACCCTTAATATTTGTATATTCTATCAAATTGATCCTAATTCTAAAAAAAAATTATTTGAAAATAAAAATATTTAATTTTAAAAACTAAAAGTTCAAAACATATATAATTTTAAAATTCACGAAATATATAAAATTCTAAAAATTCAAAATTAAAGAATATATAAAATTATCATTTACGAGATTTTTTAAGAGGGTTTATTTTTAAAAAGTACAAATATCTAAATCAAGATTAATTAGCAATAATTTAATCAAGGTTATGGATCCCGAAAAATCAATCAAAATCAAGTATAATATTGTATAGGCATAAATAAGTTCGTTTAATTTTATAAAAAATCTTTCTAGTCTTTTAATTTACGTTATTTATCAAAACATTCTCAAAATGAATGGAAAAATTAACATCTGTTAACTTTGCTAATATGATATACAAATGAATTATCACCACATTAGTAATTAATTTTTAAATATAAAAACCGTAAAAATTAAAACATTAAAATCATAAAATAATTTTTAAAATTCAAAAATTAACTAATAGTTACTATATAGCAAAGTTAATAAAGATTAACTTTCTATTTATTTTGGAGTAATTTAACAAACAATTCAGGTTCAAAATTTAAAAACGAAAAATTAACTGAAAAGATTAAATAACTTTTCATTACAAATTTGTTAAATAATTCATTATATCTCATTTCGTATTCCATCATTATCTTTTATTTGTTTACATATAAGGTTTAGATATTTGTATTCTTGTTAAATTTAAAAAAAATTGTACCCTCTTAAAATCACGTAAATAATAATTTTATATATTTTAAAAATTTGAGAATTTTCTTATTCTTTTACATATTTCCTAAATTTTAATATATTCTTTAGATTTTAAAATTAAAAAATATTTTTCAGATATTTGATTTAGATTTAAAACCAATTCGATAGAAAATGTTAAAGGTTAAATTTGTCCATTTGTTTAGAAATAGAATCAAGAATGTTTAAATTTGAAGGTTAAACTTATTATAATTCCAATCAAAAGTAAGATAAATTGATATTGTGATTATTTAACCTTAGTTCTTCACTTTTAAAATTGATAGAAACTAAACTATTTTATTTTTAAAAAATATATCAATTTACTTAATATCGAAACCGAGAGGGATCAAGAGATTTTCTTACAAAAATTCTCAAAACTAAATTACTTCCATCAACCACATCAGTTTTTAACGCATATATCACGATATCTAAATTTTGACTATTTGTACTTAATTAGAATATATTTTTTAAAATCTAATTGGTACTTAAATTTAAAATCTTAAACAAATTTAATATTTTTAAAAACATCAATTAACTCAATATAAAAAAAAATAGGAAAGATTTTCTTACCAAAAGATTTAAAAACAAAGGGTTTTGCTTGTCAAAGGAAATTAATTACGACGCTTTTATTTTCATAGATCAAAAAGAAGATTAGAGATAACGATAACCAATCAATGAGGCCTCTGGGAACTTTCTATTTATTACAGCAAAGGATTTTATTCTAACAGGCACCAAAGATGATGTACTTTTTATGTGTTCATGTTTGTACAAACTAATCAAGAGAAACAAAAACAGAGAGAACACAAGCGGCATACAGTAGTAGACATGGATAATGAATTAAGTGGAGTTTTGAGAAAGGCTATATATGCTTGTCTGTTTGGGAGAAAGAAGATGGAAGGCAAGTACAGAAAGTGGTATGTCAGGATAAGGAATAATAGCATCCAAGTCATTTGCAAAGGGTACCCAATCACAAATAACCAATTCCTCAACATCTTATGGGGAACCATAATCTCATCGGTGTAGATGTTACAACCACCTATGTCAATTCTTTTTCTTGTATTGGTTTCTACACACCATATTCCTTCACCCACAAAAAATGTAGTATTCACGAAGCTCTTCTCGGGTTCGACCATTTAAGGCTTGGACATACATTTTTAAGTCGGACAGCTTATCAAACTTACCTAAGAGGATTTCCAAACCTCTTTTCCCCTTATCAATGTATTGCCAACAGTCATGTCTTGAAGACAAGAAAGTTCAGATAATACTCCATCTGTAATCTCATTCAGCTTCTTAATTCCGTACATATTCAAGTGCTTGAGACTCGTCAAACTATGCATCCCATGAGGGACTTTCTTAATTTTTGTTCCCCTAAAATCCAACTCCTTCAAAATTACCAATTTTAAGATGGCAACATAAGATTTGTCCATGTGTCAAGTGATGCGAGATTTTAACACCATTAAAGTTAAGTACTAGATGGATAGACGGAATTAAAGTTCAAATATCAAAATCAATATTTTAAAAGTATAAGCACCACGTTAAAAGATTTGATAAATTATAGGGGGCAAATAAAGAGAGAAATCTATCATTAAAAACATTAATTGAAAAAACTAATGATTTTTAAGGTTTTTTCAATATTGACCTAATGATTTTGCCCCTAACATTTATCTCTTTTGTCACTTTGGTCCTAATTATTTTTTTATCACTTTGACTTTTAACCTTCAAATTTTAGTCAAATTACTTCCTTTTAGATGAAAAATTAATCGGACCATTAAAATTTTAACAACACTAATGCAGCCATTCGTTGCATACTTTTATAAAAATTCAAAAGAATTCACGTACTTTTATAAAAATTCAAAAGAATTAATAAAAATATTTTAAGATTCAATAAATTTCATAAAAATTTTAGAAAAATTATTCATGTTAGCAATAAAGTACACATAGACTATCATGTATGTTGTCATGTTAATGTCATTAAAATTTGACAATTTAGCCAATTTTTCATTCAAAAATTGATTAAAATTTGAAGATTAAAGGCTAAAGTGATAAAAAAATTAGAGTCAAGATAATAAATAGATAAATATTAGGGATTAAATTTATCTTTATATATTTTATGTTTAAATTTTCAGTTCACATCACCAATAAATACTAAAAAATACTATTTTATTTTTAATAGTGACATGAACTATTTCAGTGGGCCGGGCCTGAATTTATTTTTAAATTTAAGTATGGACCCAATCCAATAAAACAATGAACAAATATCAATATCGGCATTTAACAATAAAATTGGAATTTTCAGATTAAGCATTAATTTGCTTTTCTTAAACACATTGCATCGAAGCTTCCTCGTCTTTTCCTACAGTTCCATAGCAGGCTTCCAGAATCAAAACGTAGAGAAATAAGATTTCTTGGTGATCAAGTAATAATCTAGAGATGTAAGAAAGCTTGATGATCAAGTAATACCCTATAAATAGAGATGATAAGAATTCCGTTATGCATGTTATGCAGCATTGAAGACTTACGGCTATAAATAACCTTGAAAGAAAATTATAGCAATTGAATGCTGTTAAGGAAGATACAGAATCTGTAATTAGTTCAGAACTGCGGCCAAGAAAGAAACTTAAGTTGGAAGTTTGGATATGGTTGGAAAATGTCGAAAGAATTGGTAAAGGCGATGCTGTTAGAGGTGGATTTGGAAAGGATAATGGAAGTTCTTAAACATTTTCACATAGATGTGTTCAAGATGATGAGTGAAGCTCTTACATGGCGATCTCCTGCAGGCGATGTAAAAACAATAATTCCACCTACAATAAATGTACTGTTTAACATCCCATTGTGGGCTGGAATTCTTTGCACTGGTTTATGCGCTCTTCTCATCCTTTGCCCTGCAAAGATGTGGGGTATTTTATTATTTTAAACTGTTCTCACTATAACATATATAAAGTCAAATTACATTTTTGTTTCAAGGAAATAAATTAAGTATATTAATATATATATTTTATACCTTGATGACTACATGATTAAAATGGATAAGCATATGATTACTTTAGATTATCTTGATAAGCCTTATTGCATATATTTTATGATATTTTTAAAATTTTAATTTCACCCTTTCATACAACTTGCAGTTGCCCATACGTTGCTGTGATTATCAAGTTATTTTCAAATGAAAATGCAGTCATTATATCTATTTTGTGTTAAAGAAAAAAAAGTGAGGAAGCTGGAAATGCTGATAGCAATGCTAGTGTTTGTGATGGCTGGATGTTTCTTTGGAGAAATGAGTTACGTAAAGTCCCAAGCATCTGGTGTCATTACGGGCATGTTTGTGCCTATGCTTGCCGGCCAAGGTGCCACTGCTGATGCCATTGCTCTCTTGGGTGTCCTCATTATGCCGTAAGCAATGATTTTTTTTATATTTGTTTCTCTAAACATCGCCTTACTACAAACACTTACACAGTAACAATTTGATGTCAATGTGAACAGCCGCACTTTGTTTCTCCATTCAGCGTTGGTGCTCTCCAGAAAACCCTTAATGTGCTAACCACTAAGCTTTTGGCGTACGTTGTCTACATTGTGATCATCAGGATGCCTGTAGATATTTCCTCATAGAGAGCGACTTTGCCTTGTTGGTGGTGTTTTTTTTTATCAACGTAGCGGTTGTCTCGGTTTTAGACGCCGTTTGCTCTGCCGGTAATCTTTCCAGCGATGACCACCATCGTTGCAACGATCTCAACCTTAACTTTGCTTCTTGTCTTCTTCAGGTCCCAATTTACTACCTCATTAATATTCATTACCCTAAATCAAAAAAAATATATATGAAATTTGAAGACTAATAATATTCGAAATTAACAATCCCAAAATCTGTGATTTTGCCATTGTGGAATACTCTTTATGCCATTGCACTTCTTGCCTCGGGGCAAAGCTCAACCATTACAGGCACTTATGCAGGACAATTTATCATGCAAGTTGCTCAAACAAAAAATTTATATTAGGATCACCTTAATTAGTAGTAATTAACTAGTCTATATTGACTTTCATTTCTGTCACTCTTAAAATGAAGAAATGGGTGAGGAATTTGATGACTAGAGTTTAAAGTAAGGCGATGTTTAGAGAAACAAATATAAAAATAATCATTGCTTACGGTATAACGAGGGCACCCAAGAGAGCAATGGCATCAGCAGTGGCACCTTGGCCAGCAAGCTTAGGCACAAACATACCCGTAATGACACCAGATGCTGGGGACTTTACGTAACCATTTCCCCAAAGAAACATCCAGCCATCACAAACACCAGCATTGCTATCAGCATTTCCAGCTTCCTCACTTTTTTTCATTAACACAAAATAGATATAACGACTGCATTTTCATTTGAAAATAACTTGATAATCACAGCAACTTATGGGCAACTGCAAGTTGTGTATGAAAAGGTGAAATTAAAATTTTAAAAATATCATAGAATATATGCAATAAGGCTTATCAAGATAATCTACAGCAATCATATGCTTATCCATTTTAATCATGTAGTCATCAAGGTATAAAATATACATATTAATATACTTAATTTATTTCCTTGAAACAAAAAATGTAATTTGACTTTATGTTATAGTGAGAATAGTTTAAAATAATAAAATACCCCACATCTTTGGAGGGCAAAGGAGGAGAAGAGCGCTTAAACCAGTGCAAAGAACTCCAACCCACACTGGGATGTTAAACAGTACATTTAGTGCAAAGGCTGTCCCAATAACTACAATAAATATATACAACTAAATGCATGAAAACACATCTTAAACATTCATTATGATTTATGCATAAATTTTGTTTATTTATTTATTTCTTCATGTATATTTATATATGTCTTGAGTTATATTTGCATGTAGCAGATCTTCAGGTATATCAGCAACAATGACAGCAATTTCTGCATGTAACCATAGGTAATACTTGATCAACTTTGGGTACTCAGCCTTACACAGTTCTGATAAGTGCTTGCCTGAAACAAACAAGCAAACGTAATTTAATTAAGTTAATTATATCAAAATGAATGAAGTTATGATAAGACTATAAGATCATTATTTACCAGTGCTGACTCCAACGTTAGCAGCAAGAGATTGGATTATGAGAGCAAAGACTAAACCGATTAACACCACCCAAAGCAGCTGAAAAAATTTTATACTGCTAACATTAAGAGGATATAAATAAGGCTGTATTTTTTTGGTTTCCCTCTTTAATTTACCTCATATCAATGGTTAGCTCCAGCTTGAAGATCTGTTTCCACTGTGACATGAAAGTGACACCATACCAGATGATGATCATAAGTTGTACAAAAAAAAATTAAAGATTGGTGGAGAGGTACGTAAGGGGGTGACTCACTGTTGCCAGGATCGAGGTAAGCTAGTGAGACCAGGAAACCAGGGCGTACAAATGATAGAAACTTTTGCCATCCAGATTTCTATACATGCATCACAAAACCATATGAATAATCCATGATATATATATATATATATGTAAAATTCAGAAAAGAAATGGGAAGGAACCTCGTGATTATTTGGGTGATCAATATCATGATGATGATGATGATGATTGGGGAAGGAGTGTGGGGTGGTTCCTTGGACATTGATAGCAGTTATGCGGTTATTGCTCCCTACATCCCAAGATTCAGGAACTGCAGCTTCACCCTCTTGCTGTTGCTGCTGCATATTTCTCATCTGTCTCCCGATCGTTAATATTTAATTTACTGTGTATTATATGGATGGACACAGGGATTGAAGAAACCGAAAGAGTAATTATATACAAGAATGTGTGGAATCCATCCAACAAAAAGACTGCACATCTGTTGCTAATGCAAAGAATGTGTATTATAAGTAAGGGGGTTGTTGAGGATTTAGGGGAGATAATGTGTGTTATAAGTAAGGGGATTGTTGAGGATTTAGGGGAGATACTGTTATGGATTTAGGGGCGATATTGTCGTTGAGGATTTAGGTGGAGGGAAAAGGACGGTGAAGATGGGCTAACTGGGAGAATTTTACTACTTTCTTTTTTTAGCAATTGCTAACCTCCCTGCTATGGCTTCCCATGTTAAAATGAAAATTAATAATAACACAAAATTAGTAGGATTAAATTAAAGCAATTTTTAATTTGAATTTGAATTATCTGTTTTCTAAATTTTTATATATTTGTGTATATGAATAATATTATTGATTGAATTAATATCATCTCAGTTATAATCTCATTTAGCTTCTTAATTTTGTACAGATTCAAATGGTTGAGACTCGCTAAGTTTTACATTCCATGAGGGACTTCCTTAATTTTTGTTCTCCTAAGATCCGACTCCTTCAAAACTAAAAATTTTGAGATGGCAACATATGATTTGTCCATATGTCAAGTGATGTCAGAATTTAACACCATTAAAATTAAGTACTAGATTGATAAATAGAATTAAAGTTCAAGTATCGAAATCGATATTTTAAAAGTATAAGTACCACAATAAAAGATTTGATAAATTATAGGGGCCAAATAAAGAGAAATCTATCATTAAAAACATTAATCGAAAAAACTAATGATTTTTAAGGGTTTTTTTAATATTGGCATAATGATAAACTTAGCCCCTAACATCATCTCTTTTATCAATTTGGTCCTAATTATTTTTTTATCACTTTGACTTTTTAACCTTCAAAGTTTAGTCAAATTACTTTCTTTTAGATGGAAAAGTTAATCGGACCGTTAAAATTTTAGCAACACTAACGCGGCCATTCACGTGGTAATCCACATACTTTTTTAAAAATTTAAAAGATTTAATAAAAATTATTTTTTAAGATTCAATAAATTTCATAAAAGATTTTAGAAAAAATATTCATGTTAGCAATAAAATACACATAGACTACCATATATGTTGTCATGTTAATGCCGTTAAAACTTTGACAATTTAACCAGTTTTTTGTCCAAAAGTTGATTAAAATTTAAAATTAAAGGCCAAAGTGATAAAAAATTAAGGTCAAAATGATAAAATGGATAAACATGAGGAACTAAATTTATATTTAAAAATATTTTATGTTTAAATTTTCAGTTCACATCACCCATAAATACTAAAAAATACTATTTTATTTTATTTTTTAATAGTGACATTGACTATTTAAGTGGGCTGGGCCTGAATTTTTTTTAAAATTCGGGTCTGGACCCAATCCAAGAAAAGAAATATCAATATCAGCATTTAAGAATAAAATTGGAAATTACAGATTAAGCATTAATTTGCTTTTCTTAACCACATTGCATCGAAGCTTCCTCGTCTTTTCCTACAGCTCCATAGCAGGCTTCCAGAATCAAAACGTAGCGAAATAAGATTTCTTGCTGATCAAGTAATAATCTGGAGATATAAGAATGCTTGATGATCAAGTAATAGCCTATAAATAGAGTAGACTTTCTATATTTTTCAAAGAGAAGTTTACAGAGGTTTTACTGTGCGATGAGTGATAATAAGAATTCTGTTATGCATGTTATGCAGCATTGAAGACTTACAGCTATGAATAACCTTGAAAGAAAATTAGAGCAATTGAATGCTATTAAGATACAGAATGTAATAGTTCAGAACTGTGGCCAAGAAAGAAGCTTGAGTTGGAAGTTCAAATATGGTTGGAAAATGTCGAAAGAATTGATGGCGTGAAAGACGTCGATTTTGGTTGGAAAATGTCGAATTGGTTGAAACCGTGAGTATTGCTAAACTACAGAAAGGCATTGCAAGTAAAATTGTAGTAACATTTTCTGGTGATGAAAATGAAATAACAAGGGCAGGTATGCTGTTCAAAAGACTGTCTCATAAGGGTTGGTTTGTAATGATCTTAGATGGCGCATGGAAGAAGATTTCTCTCGGCGTCTATCGGGAGTAAACTAGTGCTACAAACACGATCATTCAATATATGTCGGACAACTGAATATCGGTTTTAACCGTAACAGAACAACATATATATTTCTTAGGACCTTGAAATTTTCATGGTCATGGTGGTCATTTATATATACAATGGTTTAAAAGATTTATGCAGTAAGAAACCAGAAAGGAAAACTATCATAAGAATGTAAGAAACGCTATATTATATCAAGGTTTCATCAAATCTATGGAAAATTATACATCAAAATATGATCATTGAGTAAGTCTCTGCATCTCATTTTGGTCACCGAGTGTTTCAATGAGAAGCGGAGGTGCATATTGAGCGGTGCCTTGATGCTCCTCCGAATCCTGGCAGAATGAAAGAATTATGGTATCGATGGACATCTCCACCACAGCAAAGAAGAGGGTTGCAACCACGTAACCGAGAGCCCAACAAATCTGCAACAATATATAATGTAAGCAGGAGTATTAAACAGTAACTATCAGCTATGTTACTCAAGCTCAGGTGTACGCATTGGATATAAAGGAATTGGCAACATACCAGGACCGGAAGCAATGGGGAGGATATTTTGTTATGAGCAGCTCGATACTTGTAGGTATCCAACATTAGGAAACCGAAGACAGCACTTGAAAGGCTGACACATAACTTTCCAAGAAACAGAATAACATCTCCTATCACGTTCACCTTCCCTATTCGAAGGATGTTATTCATGATCAATTCTGTGGCGATTTCAGAAGCCTTAAAAAAGTTTTTCCCAGTTATAGCAATCTGCAAGGAACAATAACTTATACTTAAGATTAAGTTCGGGGAAGGCAAAAAACGAAAAATAAAATCACTAATTGCATCCTGATTATTGGACTTCTTACTAAGTTCTTCAATGTGCGGAAAAATAACTTGTTCTGGAAGATTACCATTATATAAGCATTGCGATTCACTGATTTGATTGTCCACTCAACACATCTCAAACATCCCTGTGAAGTATGATTTCCGATCTTTCCAAACCAACCATCTGATGAAACACCAGCAACTTTGAGTTTACGACGAATTGACTCAAGAATGAAACGAATTGATTCCACAAAGGATACAACCAATGAGCCAAGGGCCACCGACCCAAGGTTGTACCGTATAAGACGCTTCATAGAGGCAAAAACAGGAAGAAATGGGATCTCTGGCTGCACAAGTGAACCCCAGAAATAATCAGCAAAAGGATAAATCGTAGAAATACATTCATTCATCCAAAAAAAAAAACGAATAGACTGAATTAATGTAATGTGCAAATTTTGTTACTATAATACTTACAAACATATACAAAGTAATTTCTATGTTACATCAATATATGTAAAAAGTAAACTAAAGAATATGTCAATCTTGCGTAAGCTGTTCAATGATAACTCTAGGATCTATGGCATCTCCTCAAGGGAGGTTCCGTATAGCCCACACTGGGGTTGCCTACAACTACAGACTTTTGAATATGGTAAAATTTTAATTGTTTGTTTCCCATGAAAACAGCATGCATACCAGTAAAACTTCAGAGTGGCTCAGTAGCTTACCGATGTTTCACCCCGAGCCCAATAGTAAGAAGCAACAGAACCCGCAATCACGGTTGAAGAACAAGCTATAAAAAATTGCGTAGCCCAATAACCACCAAACAGGTGGAAGAAGATGGCAACAGCAATATGCGGGGTGTAATGGATGCTATAACCACAGCAACCATCACAATTCACCTTTTTCGCCACAAGATCATAAGCACAGCAGTTGGTATTACAGTTGTTCTTGACAACCTGACCAGAACTGAACAGATGAAGGGCAGCCGATATCCAGAACATGTAAAAAATCGCAAGAATTCCGTATGGTATGATTGGAAAAATTATCAATGCTTGAACTTCGCCTATGACTTTTGCAGCAACCTGCAAACAGTTGGAAGCACAAAATCATCTTAGCTCCTTTTGATATTATGAAACCAAAACTACCATTATATACACACAAATAAATACATTTCCATACGAACTAAGTGATGAATCATTTATATGCTTCTACATGCAAAAAGCGCTGTTTTTCCTTTTCCTTCCTTTTCAAAGCCGACTAGAAAGTATCCAACAGTATTGGTTTTAATGGAAAATTAATCTTTCTCAGTGCATATTATAATAAGTTCGAACTTGCCTTGAGGACAGATGTTGCCATTAAGATGCGGCGAACAATTGCAATTGATGATAGGATGGAAACAACCATAACGAATGTCATAAGAATGGCAACAGCACGTAGATGATGTAGTTCCTGAAAGAAGCAAACATTTAGCATGTAACAAATACCAACAAACCTGCTACAATAAAAGCTTACGAACAAAGACAAAAAGAATAAAAAGAGAGAATAAATGACGCACCCGTCCGAAAACATTTATATATGGATCATGCTCACCAATGATAGGGGATATGGCATCGTTCCCAATCCATCCAGCTAAAAAGCAAGAACAACAAGATAAACTTAGCATTTTATTTAAACTAATAGCTCTCCTTGAATTCAAATACATACAAGACACCGATTCGACTGTTTCTAGTATGATTTCCAAAGTTATGGTATCTAGTAAAGAATACCAAGAGGTAAGAGGCATATTCTAACCTTTTAAGTAGTAAAACATTGTAACCGTTATTATGAGAATGTTGAAGAGAGCAACTGTGATCCAAGGCATTGCAGAAACAAAATGGCGAATCATTAGCAGCCATATCACTGACAGAAATAGCGGTAACATCCCTCCACAAACTATCAATACTGGCCATGATTTTCCAATATCAGCCATGTAACGCTGCAACAAGACATCGATATTTCAGAAAGTTGGATAATGGCACTTTTTGAAACAACATGATATATATACATTGTACGGTATATGTAAGAAATAAGGAACTACATTGTCAACTATTTAGCCAACAACCCAATCAGCTGGCAGAACCGAGAAGAGCATACCAAGATAAAAGACAGAAATGTGGTAAAAACACTTAATATACAAGCACAAAAGAGTAGTCGTAGCGTATTGATGCATCTCAAGGAGTTCGCAGTTCAAACAAGTAAGGTATTGCAGGAAAGTTGCTCGACCTTTAAGACAGATGACCGGGAATTGATGGACCTGTGAATGGACTTGTCTATTACCATATCCTCATTGATATTCACTCCACCCATCTGTTGCCAATGCCGCAAAGATATGTTTGATGCACGGGCAATGAATTGGCAGCTCCAGTAAACTTGAAAAACATGCATAAAATAATTCACTAGACGATAAAAAACTGTATCTATGTTTTGATCAAATGAATATTGAACTATAAAACAAGCATTTCAAATTTACCTACCATTCACACTTGGAAATATAACAGGGTAACATGGACCCTGAAGTTGAAGAGAAGTATTTCTCATTTCTGGTGTAAGGAATTCATAATAATCGTAATTTCTATTGATCCAGTCACGCATTGAGAGGCGGATATCCCCTTCTGGATAATCACAGATCCAATTTAGTGAATCTTCTGATGGAGTAGGACAATCCCATAAGCATATACTCCGAGCATTAGACAATTTGAATTGACTGTCCTTGACACCACTTTGGTAAACCTGATTCGGATTTAACCAATACTTGAGTTCTAACTTACGAAGGCCAGGATGAGCATGTTTGTCACCGCATAAGTTCCCTTTGTAGTCAAGACCATATGTAAGCCTGATGTGCCATCCAACACAAAACAAATTATCAAAACCACAAGAGAAAACATAAAATAGAATAAAAAAAGAATCTGAAAACTTAAGAGTAACAAAGCAGAATAAGTAAAAACTAAACATATATGAATAAGCAACAACACCATTTAGAAGTTAATGCCCCCAAAGAAATTATTTGAGCAATCTTCATAAGCTCCAAGGTGAAAAGGGTTTCCCAAAATCTAAATTAAAGGATCTATAACTGACTCTAACATAAATTCTAAGATGAAATGTTTCCTAAACTTGAACCATATAGGTACCAGTACTCTCCAACAAAATCCAAAGTATCAAATAGTGTGACAGGCTCACAGAATGACCATCTCTAGCTTAGCTAAGTGCTTGCAACTCTCATTTTTAATCCTGCTTTACAAATATATCAGCTAACTGGTTCCTATTAACTAGTAAAAGCAGTTCTGAAGAAAAATTCTTAAGTATCTAGTTTTATTCCAAAGACACTGCTCGTTTTCTGTTTAGAAAACAACCAAGAAGTCTATAATGCTTTATCCGCTCACATAACAAGCAAAAACTATAGCTTGACAAAGAATAAAGAGATCCATTAGAACTATAAGGAGATCAAAAGAAGGAATCCATTTATAAGATAAACAAAACATGCCATAACAAAGGAGATTCAACAAAGAATCCAAAATAAAATATACCCATTTTTAGATTCAACAAGAATATAAGTAGGTAAAGCTTATAAAAGGGGAAGAAAAAAGAAAGAAAGAAAATTTACCTTAATGGGTTTCCTTGATTAAACCCAAAGCTAGAGTTAACAATCATAGCAACCCAAAATGCTATAAAAATTACAAGAAAAACAATATCTCTACATTTCCTGTTGTGTCTAATGATCCCTCCGATTTCTGTAGTTCCATCACTTGATGGATACCTTCCTATTACTGCCCCCAAAGGACCCCTCATTTCTTTTCTTCTTTTTTTTCTCTTAGAATTAAGCTCAGGATTTTAGAATGTGAAAAAGGAAGAGAATTTGCAGACAGACAGAGAGAAAAAGGGGGCTTTAGGAGAGTGAAGTAGAAGCAGCTTAGGAAGTGTGAAAGTAGTGAAGAAAGGGTTTTTAGATTTGGAATATTTCTTTTCTATTACATTTTTAATTTTTATTTTAAGACAAAGATTTGTTACTTTCAAATAGAAAAATATTAGTTGTTTGTCTTCAAGAATCCATGTCTGGTCGTGGCTTAGATCCGGACAGTTATGTTGGCTTGGCTTGTGAACTTTTTGTTTTAGCTTAAACTAATGTTTTGATTAATTTTCATATGTACTTCAAAGTACTTGATATATTCTATTTGAATTAAAAATTATTATTATTTAATTTTAGAATATATAAATATTAATGAAAATCTCTAATACCTATAAAGTTGATGTCAGACGAGAAAAATATTAAAAGGTTTTAATTTTAAAACATTATTATTACATTATTATATTCACATTTTCAGTAAAAAACACATTTTCCTTCAAAAAATAAAAAACACATTTTTATCATTAAAAACTATTTTTTAAAAAAATATATTATTTTAAAATATAAAATATTTTTTCACCCATGTTGGGACGCCAAATTAAAGTTGGATTCTATTATAAATGAAGAATTTAATGCCACATTAAAAGACAATTTAAAGATTGAGCTGTATATGAAAGCTATGTTATGAGCCATTTAGCCAAATAGCCAAAAACAACAGTCTCTTATGAAAAACAAGCCATTATGGAACTATCTGTATTTAATTAAACTATCTTTATTCTTTACTGATATATCAATAAATATCTGTATCCCTTTTTTGTCTTGACAAATTCCCTTCTCTTGGAAACCGTTGATTTTCTGCAAAAAGTGTTTCTGGTTCACATATCAAAGTTCATCCAACGGTAGAGAAACATGACAAATTTTTCTTTCTTTTTTCCTTTGTGTGGGGGTTGAATGGGGACTTGACAAATTTATCTCGTTCATTTGCAGGTTACTTTTGCTCAACAAAAGTTTACCTAGCAGCTTAGATTCGAGGTAAAAATGGGTTGTCAATTCCTTTGATTTACAGTTGATTTTTTGAAAAAAAAAAAGATTTTTTTTCCCTTGAACTCTGTCATGCATGGTCTTGAGCCTAATGAACGGCATGTTTGGTGATTTGAAAATTTTGTAGGGTCTCTGAGAATGCAGTTTCCTCGGAAGAGAGCAAGAATACAAATGGAAGAAGATGACTATGACGATGGTGATGGGTCATATGAAGAAGATGATGATGAAAAGGCTGGGTTTTTATGCTTACTGAATAAGGGCATGTTAGGTTGTATCCCCTAACTGGATTAACCCAATTTTTATGCTTAAAAAATGACGCTTTTCGCCCATTTATCTTGTTTGTTTATACTGTATTTGTGTACTGTACTATGACTTCTTTTCTAAGTAAATATCTGTTTATTATGCAGCCTCCTGAAATGGGTGTTGATAGAATCAGTTACTTGCCAAAAGAAGTTCATTGCCATATCCTTTCCTTCCTACCAACAAAACTTACAGGAAGAACAAGCATTTTATCTAAAAATTGGAGATATCTATGGGGTTCTGTTTCTGCTCTTGACTTTGATGATACATTGTTGTTCAATCCTAACAAAGGTGGTTTTCATGGAATAGGAGGTGTTAACTTCATTAACTTTGTGGATAGAGTATTGATTAGAAATAGCGAATCGCCTACGCATATGTTTGGTCTTTGTTGCAGTAGGCGTCATAGGTTTCATCTTAATGATTGGATTAACAATGCGATAAAACATAAACTTTGAGTTCTTAGGGTGGGTTTGAATGGGCGATTGGGTGCTGTGCGGTGCATTTAGATTACTTTTTGTCTCACACTTCAGTATCGCTACAGCATCTAATCTCACCGCCACTGCTGTTTTTACACTAACGGCAAGTAAACGCACAGCCCATCCAAACCTACCCTTTGTCTCTCCATGGATAAGGTGAAAGACTACACTATTGCTCTTGCTCCTTTTGCTAGTGAAATTTTGGTGGTTTTGAAGCTTGGAAGAAATTTTTAACTAGATATTTCTGGATCATTTCTTTTCCTAGTCTGAAGGTTTTTCATCTCAACTCGATTGAGTTTTCGAGATGTTCTTCAACCAAGAATCTCTTTTTGAGCTTTCCTGCACTCGAAATGTTGGTCATACAGGAATGCAAATTAGGTAAGATATGGAATCTTCATGTTTCAGCCCCTGAACTGAATTATTTGGTGACAGCTTGCTTATCGTAAGAATGTTATGATGATGGTTATGATAGCAGTGATGAAGAGTACGCCGATTACTGGGCTGGAAATGGTAATGCATTTACAGACTATGAGATTATCGTTGATTCTCCTAAACTTGAAGTTCTGAGATACAAGGGTTATGTGGCAAGTGGATGTTCTTTCAAGAACTGCCTTTCTGTTGTCAGGGCAGTCATTGATATTTCGGACAATGGCAAGAGAGGGGATGTTTCCACTATCGGACTAAAACCACTTACAGGTACCTATAATGCTAAGTTTCTTAGCTTATCTGGTCGTTCTATGAAGGTAAGGTTGTTCTGTACTTTTATGTATTTAGTAATTTTCTGCTGTGTAAACACTTCGGGTTTGCATGTATTTAGTAATTTAACTCAACTGAAGCTTGGATGTAATGAATAGTGTGGTCAATTGCTGCCAAAGTTGCTTGAGAAGTCACCTAATTTAGAAATACTTATCCTTGGCAAGGTAAGTTATATTGCAATGTGCACTAATATTACCCGAACTCTTCCTGAAGGACCCGTGTCCGACACTTGTGTCCATTTTATATTCAGACATGAGTTTGAGACCATAGGGTTATGATCCTCCAATATATAGAAAAGTTAAGAAAATGGAGTCAAACACATTTTCGTCTTTGACACACATCCCATTCGATTTAAGTGTTAGAGCAAATCCAGTTCGATTTAAGTGTCATTGAAGCATACTCATTCTTAACTTCCCTTTTGAACTTGTCAGGATAATGCAAAACTGAATACCAGGGACTTTGTGAAAATTTACATGGGAGCCACCGCAGTACATTCCTGAATGTTTATCGCAACATCTCAAAACAATTCAAATTCAGGGATTCAATGGACAAGAAAATGTAATGAAGTTGATAAACTATTTGCAGGCGAAAGGCAATGTTTCTATCATAAACAATCTCTCCATGTCTTAAAATGGCTGGCAAAGCAATTCATAGAGATGAAAGGCAATGCTTTATGAAATTCTTATGATTTATCTTGTTAATGTTGTTACTCTTTACTGAATTTGTTTCTGTTAAATTGTAGAACATGGATTTATGTTATGAGATTGTCTTAATTATCATATGAGACAATGTTTCGTTTTTTTAAAGAACAGTAACTAAAAGGAGATTGGACACTGTTAGTTGAATTTAAGCTGGCATGCTTTGGAACCCCTAGGGAACATTAATAACTTCTTGAGCAAATCAATCTTTGAATCCAAAGGCAGATCTCCATTACTACAGATATCCATCATCTTCAAAACTCGAGCATTTTTCAAAATGTATTTCACCATACTCAGCTGATATGTTAGATCTTCAAACCCTTTAAAATAAACCATTGATAGGCTTGACAGCAAACATTCTGGCACATACTTCGGAGGTTTCCAGGGGCATTCGAATCCAAGTCCACGGCAATTATCATTCTGGTGTCAAGAGACCAACCAAAGCGCCTTTCATTAGACCATTAGTAAATGCTTGTTAAATTGATTTCTGGAGTAAATTTCACTCACCTTAGCAAGAACAAGGACTTCCAAATGACCAGAAAATTCCAAGAAAAGTGATAGCAAGTTCCAACCACCATAACCAACATGTAGCTCCATTTGGACCAGATTAAGAAACAAACGATATGGTCTGAAGTTACGCCATTTCTGAGAGGAGGCAGTAGCAAATGTATATCAGCAAAGAAGAATTTATCATTGACAGTGAAACACCAGGGTTATGGTTACTTACCATTTCTGCATACCAATCCCAATGGAAGGAAACAAACTTAGCATTGCTGAGAGCTTTGAGGAGTGGGATATGGCGATTTTCGAGCCATGAAACTGTGACATTTGCTTCAACTAAGCTAGAGACATCCTCGAGATCAAATTCCAGGGTCAGATTGTCTTCGAGGTTGAACTGCTTGAGAACTGGGGCATTTATCTTAAGTTTGTGCCTACGCCGACCGGCGGTGGCAAACCGTACGAACAAAGTCTTTAATGTCGGAATCGAAATGTTAGAACATGTTGTGTTATCACCAGCATGTTTGTGAAGAACCAGTTCCTGAAGAACATAACAACCAGCAAAAAGCCTAGAAACAGATTCATCATTTGTGTACTTAATCCAAACAAGATTTAAAACCTTAAGACATGGCAAAGAAACTGTCCCAGGAACATGAAGCTCAACCCCATGGCTGAGTTTCAAAACATGAAGTGTTTTAGCAGTGAAAAGAGCAAATGGAAGCTTCAAGAAAGGGAAACTTTCAGTTCCATGGATACTGATGTCTAGTTCTTTAACATCTCTAGAAACTGCATCGCGAAACCAGGTTTTAACATAGGAAGGATGGTCAACTAAGTTGAATTTCAGACAAAACTTGTCTAAAAAACTGTTTTGTTAAGGATTAAAACATGGTCAACAAATTGTCTGAAATGAAGGTTTGGATCAGTTCTGCAAAAAGGTGTGTCTTGAAGATCAAGAATTGGAACTAACGTCCAAACCCAAAGCCATCTTTTTGATAAAATGGAAGTCGCCATTGCTTCCTTAGTTGAAAGAAATGATAGTATGTGATGAATTAGAACATCTGGTAATTGACTGATTCTATCAGATGATTTTTTATGCTTTGAGTTGACATTAATTTCTTGATTTACAGAGTTGGCCATTGGAAGCATCAATGGAAAATAAGCAAAGAGAGATAGATATATATAGAGAGATATATTATCAATATTTTACTTATGTTTGAAATACAAGTGTCCGACAAGAATGTTTAATTTTCAATAATCGAGACATGTTAGAGATATTAGTTAAAAGATGATTAATTTTTATTATAACTTATAAAATAATTGTAGAATCTGATCAGTTCACACTTTATCTACTTTCATGGAACATATTTATAAGGATAAATTAATTTGATTATTTAAATTCCATTAAAACATGGAGTTAGCCAATGAACACACATTTTGTAGATAAAATTGCTCCTTTTGCAGTCCAAATATAGCATAAATAAATCATGATAAAAGTGTGATTTCTTCGCTAATATTCTTTTCCTTTTGTTTTGCCAGAAAACAACTTTATAACTAACCCCAAAAACTTATTTTACCTCTTTCAATATTGTGAAAAATCCACAAAAATACTAATAAAAATAATAATTATATCAGTGTTTTTGTATTCTAATTATGTTTAATTTTAACTTGTTAATGATACTTTTTACCAAATTTTAATTACATTTTCGTTTATGCATTTATAGTTGATGTGTCATTTTAAAAAAAAAAATTAAAGGGTCAAATTTTATTTATAAATTTTAGGGGTAAAACGTAGTTTCATCATTTATTAATTTATAAATTCATATTTTCAAGAGACTAGAAAGAATTATTCTTTATTTTCTAAAGGTCTAAAATAATTACTTATTTAAAATATAAATTAAACTTGGATTTTAAAATTCAAGGATGAAGTTGACTTGACTTTTTAACATTTTATAATATACTTTTATTTTATTTGTATATATTATATAATTTATATTACATAAAATTAAATGTATAATGATATAATAATGCAAAAACATTAAAATATATGTTGTCTAAATTTAAATTTTTAATAAAAGAAAATTTGTTTACATATATTTTAAAAAATAATATGGGGATTCTAGAAAATATTTGAATTAATTTTTTACAAATATGGGTGGATTTGAACAAAATTTTAAATTCATATTTTAAGTCAAACCGAGATTGAATAAATATAAGATGTATTAATATCATATATAATCTCGGCTCAAACTCAACACGATCAAACCCATAAATACTAGGCCTAACTAATTTATACCTTGCAAAAATTGAATCTTGATTGGGTTAACTTGCCCCATTTTTTGATAATTAATATGTTTATATTATAGTATATTATGGAGATGAAAAATTTATGTAACAAATATATTTATTAAAAATTCATATAAAAATCAAGACTATTGGAATCAGATCGGACCAATTTAATCTCAGAAAAAGTTGGTATATTGGCATGGACAAAGGGTTGAATCCAATTTTGAGCAAACTACTTGGAATCGGTTGGATTGATAGTCGAGTCAATTTCTTTCTATTAATTTATAATTATTATATATTTCTAAATTTTTATAATTTTAAAAATAAATTATTTAATTAAATTCGAGCAAACTATTTAATCAACAATCTAGGTTTATAAACCACAATAAAAGTAAAATGATGCTTTGGTTGTAACGATAAAAATTAAAAGTTTAATATGTGGTGTTCTTAATTTAAATTTTTATTGATCTATAAAATATTAAAAGACAATAATACACTTATGATAATATAACTTATTTAAAAAAGAATATTTTAATAATTTTTAATTAAAATAAGATTTGATTAATGAGTAACACCATCTAATAATTTTATTAGCCTTATTATAACTTTTTGATACATCTATTTATTTGTCATATCCTTATTACATTTTAGCATCATGTTTTGTTTTATGCTTGAATTATTTTGATCGGTTTTTACACTTTAATTTAAATTTAAGATTTAATCTACAATATTTATTTCATATATTTTCATAATTTTATTAATTAATTTAAATATTTAATATTATTTATCTTGATTTAAATAGATTGATAATTAATGTTCTTGTAAATAACCCATTTAATACAATTTGAACTGTTTTATCCCTATTTCTATCCCTAGTATTATATGAAAAAAGAATATTTAACACCGTTATCTATTTCAAATGAATTAGAGGGTATTTTTTTAAATGTTTCTGTTAATATTTAAAACCAAAATAATTATTAGTGTAAAGTTTATGTTAATATTTTAATCAATATAATTAATAGTGTCAAGTGATTGAACTAATGAGATAGAAATCTGCCAAATAAAAATAAAAGATTAAATAGTAGAGGGACTAAAAGTTAAAATTTGACTAAATATTTGAATTGCCAATTATATATCCCTTTGGTCAAAGCCAGTACGACCTCAGTCAATGTCACAAGAGACATGTAATCTTATTCTAATGTGGATTTAGGATGCTTTCATTTTGGTCTTTCAAAATTAAATTCTTATAATTTTGTCACCCAGCCACTAAATATCTAACCGTAGTTAACTATACACAGCACAACATGTTCACATTTTTATATTGGTCATCCAACTTTTAGATCACTTTCATTTTGGTCACCTAAATATTATCATTTTTAAAGTATTAATTGGGGTAAAAAGATTAAAGTGAAAAAGTGGTAGGAATTAAAATAATTATAAAAAATTGTCAAATTATACTTGTTTATCACATTGTCGAAAATTCTAAATAAGATATTGAAAATTCTAAATTTTGAGTTATGTTTCATATACAATTATTTAAAGATTATTTATTTGAGTTTTTTTTAATTTGGAAGCAAAAATATACTTTTAAAATTTAAAATAAGACTAAATTAATTTATTTAATTAGTTTCAACATTATAGTAACAAATCGGTTGACATTATCAAAGGATAAAAATATTTTTAGTACCTTATTTAATTGCTTTTGATATTTTAAAATTTAAATTTTAAAATTAAAAAATAGAACTTTTAGAAAGGAGATAAATAAGTACAATTTGATAATTATTAAAATATTATTTTAGTTTCTAATGTTTTTCACTTTAATCCTTAATTTTTTTTATCTTGATCAATATTTAAAACAAGGATATTTTTGGGTGACCAAAATAAAAGTGTGAACATAATGTGGCATGTATAAGTTAACTTCCATTAGAGATTTAACGGTCGGCTGACTAAAATGAAAGCGTCCTAAAAGTTGAATGACAAAATTGCAAGGATTTCGTTTTAAGTGACCAAAATGAAAGTTCCTAAAAGTAGGGTGACCAACTAGGTAGTTTACCATTCTAATTTTCATAGTTCCGATCCTCATGCCTTACGCGTGCCCACATACGATCTCAAACACTCTCCGATCACCAGCAATCTTTCAACCACGTGAAACCCACATCCCAATTTTATTGGTTCGTGAATTACACACAGACATAAAAACATGGTGAAAATCCCATACGCAAAATCTCACCAAACACACATTTTGATTTCCATAGGCAATCAAAAAAGATCATCGAACTCTCTTTTCTCTGCAGTTTCTGTACAAAACCAGTAGCAGCTACTTTCAAGCGTTTATAACCTTCATTTTCATGGAAGATTCTCGGAGCTTGAAGGAGAAACAAGAGCTGAAGCGGCGGTTTCCGAGCAAAAGACATGGAACCGAAGAGAAGTCTCGTATGGAAGATCAAGTGAAGTTGGCTGCTATTGCGATTAGCCTTAACGTGCATTTGAGAACATCTGATATGCCCGTTTACATGCAAGAACACGCCCTCCGTTGTACGCGACAGCTTCTTGATTCTGCCCCCAAAACCCAACCTAGCCTTCCTCACTTGGCTCGAGCCATCAAAAAGGTACATTCAAGTTTCATGCATGGTGAAGGTAGAAATTTTACCAATAGCATATATTTTTATCATTTTAAAAAATTAAATTAATCTTTTTATTATTTTTTAGATGAAAGTGTAATTTTATCATTACTAATTTAAAATTAAATTGTATATTTTATTATTAATTTTAATTTAAAATTAAATTGTATATTTTTAAAATTAAAGTGTAATTTTATCACTACTAATTTAAAATTTTATAAGTTATAGAGAGTCTAAATGAAAAATCTTTTATTTTGGAATTGAGGCCCGAGTGGTGACTCTGAATATCAAGATAAAATTATTTAAAAAATATATAAAAACATCTCCCCCGTTTGTATTAAGCTTTTAGTGAGACATGAAATTCTTTATTTCTAAATTCCAACACCGGCTGATGTTTGAGCGAGTAATGGATGTATTTGCTTTAGGAGTTTGACTCGGTGTACGGACCACTATGGCACTGTGTGATTGGGACGAGTTTCGGATCATTTGTAACTCACTCACCACGTGGATTCCTCTACTTCTCAATCGACTCGTTCTCCATCCTTCTCTTCAAAACAGAGGTTGAGTTGGTCACCAAAGAAGACTGGGGCCAAAAGCTTTGAATGCCTCACTTGCCTAATTTATAGCTTTGACTCTTTGTTGTATGCTATTTGACTTTTAAGCACCATCGAATATAAATATATATTTATTATTACAAATAGTTTAGAAGATTATATAATTATATTTACATTCAACCCTTTTGAATATTCCTCGGAAAGTTCTTCGAACAAAGCACAAACCATGAAAGTTACCTCTGCTCCTCAAGAAGAAACCACGAAAATTCACTGTTCACACCAAAGCTCCAACACCAGGTTTCCCAATTCTAACCAATTTTGATTATACTGAGATTTTCCCAATGCAAGTGACCCAATTCTAAATGGTCTTTTTATGTTTTCAAGCCAAGCTCCGAGCAGCAAGGTTGGTGGTCCAAGTTCAGACCCTAACCAAAACAGCTACCCGAGGGCTCTATCGATCGGAATGGACACATTCATTCGTAGACGCAAAAGGTATCGTTGTCATCTTCGCTTTTCTATTCTACTTCTGCTACTTTCATTGATTGGAAGGGTTATCGGAGTCGTACTTGGATTGTTGATCACCAGAATGTTGATGAGAAGGCAATAATCTACATACCATGGGTTGGAAATTGTATTATTAATTGTTGCAATTAAACAAGGGATTCTTTTGTTTCGCTTTGTATACACACAGACAAAAAAAAAAAAACTTATCATTGTTCGAAATCAAAAGAATTAACATATCTTTGAAACTTGTCTTACTTTAAAGTTGGAATTAGTTTAATGTTTGATTATTGATATGAATGAATTTTTCTAACAAAACAGAACATTAGCATACAGAGAAGAGCACTGTTGTTCCAGATACCATCAAAGAATTCAAGCACATGTAATGAACTAGGGCAATGTTGTCTTTATTGGATTTCAAGATTTGAGTAAAAAAAAAGTTTGGATTTGGATTTGAAAAATCAAATAGAAAAAAAGCTCTTTTTGATTTATTCTATGTAATGATATTGATGTGTTTGAATGCACCGTTTCGAGTTTTCCATATAGATATATATATATGTATAATTTATTTATTTTCTTTTCTACTTCTCGATTCACTCGTTCTCCATTCTTCTCATCAAAACAGAGGTTGAGTTGGTAAAAAAAGGGTCTTGAGCGAAAAGCTTTGCATGGTGACCTTTTTCAAAATAAGTTAATTGACCAAACCTTTTCAAAAATAAAAAAAGTAGGAATATTTCTTTAAAGTTTTTTTTATTATGCCTCTAGAATACAAGCCATAAACAATCAAAATCAAAATTGTGCAAATGACAGACAAGACAATGAAAGACTGATTGTGTTTGGTTTGATGAAAGCTGAGTTCAGGAAAATAATTTTAAAAATTGATTAATTTTTCGGAAGAATTATTATTTTAATGTTCAAATGACTTTGGTGTAAAATATTTATCCCTTTAATAATTTTTAAAATTATTTTTTGAAATTTATTTTCAATAAAACAGCTACAACATAATTTTTTTAAATTATTCTTTGAAATTTATTTTCATTAAAACAATTAGAACATAAATTATATTTATTATAAAGCAGAAGCATTTTCTTTGGCAATAGAATTTTTATTTTATATATAAATATATATTAGAGTAGGTAGTTACATAAATGAAATTAAATAAGATTTAAATAAATGCTTATATTTATATTATTAAAATATTTATAAATTGTAGTATTTTATTTACTAACGTGTTTATTTACTAGCGTATTTGCTCTTTCTTTCCTTTATTTTATTTCTATAGTGGAGATAGACACACGTAATGATAGATCACACCCATATTATTAAAAGCTTGTGGTAAGAACAGGTTTCGTTCTAGTGCTCAAAAATAATATTCTAAAGCTTTTGTATGCTCTCCATTACTTGTGTGGATAAGGCCTATGTTATATAGTATATAACTTCGATCATAGGGATCAATTTCTAGTCGCATAGCTTCGTAATAATTCTGTAAGGCCTCCGCATAATTTCCTTCAGATTGAGCCGACATCCGTTATAGTCGTCATTCAATTCAAAGAATTCTCTATTCCAAAACCGTACATGAGATTTTCACCTCATACGGCTCCTCCTTTATGTGCATAATGAGAATAATCCATAGAATTAAAAAAAGGTCGAAATATTATTATTATGAATTGAGCGGGGCTAATGTTTTTACAAGAAACCTCTAGCCAACGCTCTTGCAAAAGATCTTTTCTTACCATCAAGCGTGTCCGTAGTAGATAAAAAAGTAATCTCCAACAATTTCTTTGTTCTCAATGCTCCTTAATTTCCAGGAATTAGTCACTTCAACAATCTTCAATGGTTATATGGGTACCCAAAGTACAAACAAGATATTTATTTATTATTAAAATATTTATATGCATTTTTAATAAAATATTATGAATATTACTTAAACTTTAAAATTGTGTTAATAATAATAAATCAATAACTATTCTCCCTTGAAAACCAAGAGTGCTCTCAATAGAGTCCTAGAGAGAACAGCTACTTCTGTTGCTTGGGATGGAAGAGGGTGGAGGCGTGGAGAGGGAGAGTAACAGCGAGATCTCACTACTAGCTGATGAGTTAATCCAATTATCAATCAAGAAATCGCTTGTGGTGCCGTCTGATAAACCCACTTTGATTTGTTCGGTTTGGACAAAAAAAATTTAATACAGAGAGTTTTAAAGAACAATTAAAGAGTATTTGGAAGACAAGAAGGAAATTTGAAATTAAGTTGGAGGGGCAGAATCTTTTTTCAATAGTGTTCGACATTGAGGAGGATCTGGAGAGCATCATGGAAGGGCGGCCGTGGTTATTTCGAAAATATCTTCTTTTATTTGATAGGTTGCATAATCCAATGGAAAGGGACCAGATCTGTCTTACTACGTCACCTTATTGGATCCATGTTGAACCATGTCCCCCCAGAACTTGATAGAAAGGATCTATTGCATGCGATTGGGTGCACTTTTGGGGGAGTCCTCGATCTGAGATTAGTGATGATTCCTACAGATTAAGGGTCAATTTGGATAATCAGAAACCTCTGCGCAGAGGGATTTTTGCTTCATGCGGTAATAGTGTAAAATCCTGGATCCGTTTTAAATTTGAAAAATTGCCAGTTTTTTGTTTTAGTTGTGGCATATTAGATCATAGTCTCAATGATTGTAAAGTGTCAGATCTTGCAGAAAAAATTAAAATTAGAGAAGATCCCCCTTATTCAATTGCGTTAAAAGCAGAATCAAAATTAATGGGTAAATAGAGCATGAAGTTCAATGCTTTTATAAAAAAGATGGGCTCTTAGAGTCACTACATAGGGAATTCTAATGCGACAGAAGGACAGAGTTTGGAGGAAAAAATTGGAGTTATGGGTGGAATCGTTTCAGGGGGTAAAGTTTTAGCAAATTAGGAGGAAGATCTGCAGGATAGTGGGTTACGTCTACTTTTGGGATGACCAAACTGACGCATGAAAGAACTAACATAGGGGAGAATTGTTTAAACGGATCAAAGAGGTCAAGTTGGAGACGGCTTTCCACGAAGGTTCATTAAGAATCTAGGGACCAATCGAATGTGGGTGCAAAGAGGAAATCCCCAGAAGAAGATGATAAAGGCTACTCGGGATTAATAATCAGGGAAGATATGAAGAGGTTTAGACCAGATGTTATGCATGCCAAAGGATTTGAAAGTATGGAGGTTACGTTGGATAACCTGGAACAGTTCACTATTTCAAACAAATCAGAATCGGCGGTTGCCATTAGGCAAGGCGACCGATCGCAATGAAAATTGTATGTTGGAATATCCGAGGGTTGGGGAGCCCTCGGTTGTGAGAAGGCTGCGGCATTTATGTAAGCAGTATAATCCCCAGATGGTCTTCTTGATGGAGACTAAACTAGATCAGAAGCGTATAGAGAGAGCTCGAAGGAGTTGTGTTTTTGTTAGTGGTTTAGATATGGCTACGGAAGGTTCTCGAGGTGGCCTATGTTTAACTTGGAAAGGAGGGATTGAGGTTATTTGAGGAGCTTTTCTAATTGTCATATTAACGTATTAGTAAAGTAAGATAATTCACAAGAGGAATGGCAGTTCACGAAATTTTACGGCTCTCCATATCTGAAAGATAAAAATGTTACATGGAACCTCCTCAAAAGACTAGGCCAAGGGTGTAACTCCCCATGGCTGGTAGTAGGAGATTTCAATGAAATTTTGTACTCCTTTGAGAAAAGTGGATGAGTGCCACGAGACCAACGAAGAATGGAAGCTTTCAGAGATGTACTGGATGAATGTTAATTGATAGATTTGGGGTATTCAGGATCATGGTTCACATGGGAAAGGGGAAACCTTCCAGAGACAAACATTAGAGAGCGTTGGATAGAGAAGTGGCTAATGAGAGTTAGATGCTTAAATTCCAACGAGGTAATGTTCAACATCTTGTCTATTCTTCCTCTGATCATTGTCCTATTCTCATAAACACAGATAGTATAATTCATCCTCCTAGTAGTCATTGATTCCATTTTGAATCATGGTGGATCTTAGAGGAATTGTTCGAGGGCATTCTCCAAGATTTTTGGGTTTCTTCCTCAGCGCCGCTAATAGAGAAATTAGAGTTGCTGCAAACTTGTATGAAAAAATGGGCATGTGGTGTGAAGAGTAAAAAGAGGGGGGCTTATGAAAAAGTTAACTGAAGAGCTTGAAGGTCTGTTGAAATCTGAAAGGGATGATGATACGATGGCAAGGATTATTGACACAAAATCCACCTTAATATGGAGATTGATAAAGACGAGATGTATTGGGAACAGAGAGCTAGAGTGAATTAGCTTAAACTGGGGGATAGAAATACAGCCTACTTTCACAAATGTGCCACGACTCGAAGAAGGGCAAACACAATTAATAAGCTAGTTTTGAATGACGGTAGAGAAATTTCCAATAGTACTGAAATTAATGAGGCTGCTACGGAATTCTTTCAAGATCTTTTTATGTCAAGAGGATGTGGAAATCCGCATAAAGTGTTGGAAGGTATTGGACCAAACATCTCACATGAGATTAATGATAGGTTGCTTTCTCCTTTTAGGGAAGAAGAGGTATGGCTTGATCTGAAGGGAATGGGGCCAACAAAAGCTCCAAGTTCGGATGGTTTTCCAGCGTTATTTTTTCAGAAATTCTGGCATATTGTTGGTAAGGAGGTTACGGAGTTTTGTCTTGATGTTTTGAATGGTGTCAGAGGGGCTGAACATATAAATATTACAGAAATCGTGCTTATTCCCAAAATTTCAAATCCTATGTCTATGGTGAATTTCTTAGCTTGTGTACTGTTCTCTATAAAATGGTTGCAAAAGTAATTGTTAACAGATTACAAGATGTTATGGGGTTATGCATTGATGAGGTTCAAAGTGCCTTTGTCCCAAGGCATCTAATAACAGACAATGTGCTCGTAGTATATGAAATCTTGCATACTTTTCAAAAAAAGAGGACAAGGAAGAAAGGGTATATGGCCTTGAAGTTGGATATGAGTAAAGCATATGACAGGGTGGAGTGAGAGTTTATTAAACAAGTGATGATTCAAGTGGAATTTGTTGAGAGGTGGGTTGATTTGATTATGAAATGCATCAGTTCAATCTCTTATGCTGTTAATAGTAATGGTTTTAGGGGCAGAATTTTTCAAGCGACTAGGGGTTTGAGGCAGGGAAATCCACTTAGCACATTTCTTTTCCTTTTTTGTAGTGAAGGGCTCTCTTCACTAATGAGAACAACGAAGGGTAATGGTGAGGTCAAAGGTACAAAAGCGAGCAGGAGAGGGCTAGAAATATCTCATCTTTTGTTTGCAGATGATTGTATGCTGTTTGGTGAAGCGACAGAACAAAGGGCTAGAAGCATGAAAAATATTTTACAGGAGTACCAGGACTGTTCAGGTCAGTGCGTAAACTACAATAAATTGACGATTTTTTATAGCTCCAATACATCAGAAGAGGCAAAACTAGAAGTATCTGTAACATCCTGAATAGGGCCTATGCATTTCCAGTTTAATTGTATGAAATGACAAGTTTCAAGTACTATGAATAAATTTTTGATACTTTTGGAAACCTAGAAATGCATGGAAATGGAAATGAAAATGAAAATGGAAATGGAAATGAACATTTTGGAAACCTAGACATTTTGGAAACTTAGACATTTTTGGAAACTTAGACATTTTGGGAAACCCGAACATTTTGGAAACTTGAACATTTAGGAAACTTGAACATTTTGGAAACTTGAACATTTTGGAAACCTAGACATTTTGGGAAACTTGAACATTTTGGAAACACGGAAAATCTGAAGCATGTGAAAATTTTAGGAAACTTAAAATTGACCCGGAATGTTGAATTTAAGAGCCCAAAGGGAACTTAGGGCCAAGTGACCCTAAAAATATAAAGCATGTGAAATTTGACCCAACAACGGACTTGGAAATGTGGCTCAAGATGCCACCAAAGGCCTTAGGAAATGGCCCAAATACAAGAGGCTTTTGGGCTGAGTTTGAGACATCCAGAAGCAAATAATGAAGGCCTTATTTTGCTTCCGAAAATTGAGGTGGACGGCATGGGTTTCTAGAAAAGGAAGAGTTTTATTCACATAAATATGTGAATAATAAGAGATAAATAAAGGAGTTTTATTCACATAAATATGTGAATAATAAGAGATAAATAAAGGAGTTTTATCCACATAAATATGTGAATAATAAGAGATAAATAAAGGAGTTTTATTCACATAAATATGTGAATAATAAGAGATAATATTATCTTAAGGGAGAGTGGTGGCCAAGTCAAGGACTCTTGGCCTAGCAAATTTGGCTATAAAAGGAGAACCCAAGGTCTTTTTCTCTCATCTTTCCAAATAACCAAAATCCTTTGCTCTCTCCCCTCGCGAATTTTCTTTCTATCTTTTCTTCTTCTCTTTTCTTCATCATCAAGCCAAAACCTTTTCTTTTGATCCCCGATTAAATCTCCATAGTCAAACCACGAAACTCTAGGCAAGGAAGCAATCGGTCAAGGCATTAAGGATCTTTTACAATCGTCGAATACAAGGAGGAATCTTTCGGAAATCTAAGGATCCAAGGTAAGATAATTTATTCGATTAAAGGGTATGATGTATATGTTAGATTAGATCTAACATGAAAATTTCGACAGATATATAGGCAAGGAATTCTCTTGATTTGGAATTTGTATGGTAAGTGATATTCGCCAAGGCTTAATTTTGGTATTTGGAATTATTTTTCATTATTTCAAGAGCGAAAACTCACATGGTTACATGATTTAGTATTAGCCGATTTCAAGGAAAAAGGATACTAGTAATTTTGGATTTGATTTACAATCATCCAATTCGGCAACAAGGTAAATAATACAAATCCTACTAGGATTTGGTTTTGTCTAAAAGGGGTTTATTAATGTGTTTTAATTGGTGGGCGAATATAGGATTAAAAGATCTAAAAATTAGATCGGGATTCTCGAGATATCAAGGAACCTATTAAGCGAAAAAGGTGTGTACCCTTACTATCCTTCAATATTTTATGGCTAAATATTTTAATATATGATTATGGATAAGAATGTAAATGTGGCTATGTACCACAAATGTGGCAAAAAGTACCCAGGTACGTTTCCTACTTCTGATAGGATTGTGAAAAATGTTATTTTAATAACATGCGAATATATGAATATGAACATGAAATTAAGTTATGCAATATATATGTTTTTGGGGCATTCGGGATTTATGTGAAAGGGGGAGAACAGGTGTTGACTTCGGTCTCACCAACGAAATATGTTGACTACGGTCACATTGCGAAATTTAGGTGTTGACTTCGGTCTCACCAACGAAATATGTCGACTACGGTCACATTGCGAAATTTTGGTAACCGGTTACAATAGTGTCTAATGACACAACGTGGAGAGTAGCGGATGGAGGGTCGACTTAGTAGTCCCTACGGTGCAAAGGTTGGTACGGGTGGAGAGTAGCGGATGGCTTATAGGTTTGGGTTGGGTTGCATCATGAATTCTATTATTATATGGACTTGATGATTTAAACGTGAATGCCTGAATTATTGATTGATAGTATTGTGTGCACATTGAGTCTATTGACTCACCCCATTGTGGGAATTATTTTTTCAGCGATGAGCAAGGGATTTGACCCGGCCAGTAGACCATGAGGAGGCCATGCATCACTTGAAGAATTTATTCGAAATTTGGACATTATTTGATTTTAATACCTTTTTAATTTTATTTTGGGTTTATTTGATGTAATCTACCATAAGGCCCAATGGATTATTCTTTGTTTTACATTACTTTTAATATTTTGCTAAGATCTATTTTGGACACATTACCTCAAATTGGATTTACAAGATTAAATAAATGGGTTTACAACCTAAGCCCAACTCAAAACAATAGTTTTTCTAAAAATTTACAAATTTTCTCTAAGTAACGAAAATGTTTGAAACCGGTTTACTTTAGGAACATACCAGATCCGGTCCATTCTCGTGGGCCGGGTGTGGGGTGTTTCAATTTGGTATCAGAGCCCAGTTTTAAACTCTCGGCCTGTGGGCTCAGGCCCAAAACGTTTTCAAAGTGAGCCCAAAATGATTTTCTTTGAACATAAGCGTGCTTTTGGCATGGTCCCTAAGTCTCCAAACCCGCATGATCCACCGTGTAAGTACCCCTAACTATATGTGTGATTTCGTGATTTATATAAGGGTAGAAAAGGCATGGAACGTAGAATAGAATGATAGGAACTTGAACCCCAGGATTAGTCTACTCAAACACAAATACATAAGACTTAATACACTAGACAAACTGTGATTAAGTCACCGAGCTAGGTGTGGTAATCACATGCGCATGTCAGGAGTGGATTCAAGAAGAGCTTGGTATTTAAGCGGTCCTAGTGACTCACCTCCTCTTTACTCGAATCCTACCAGTGCGTAAACTAGTTCACCCTAACCAAGAGGACTTAGTCACTGCTAAGCCCAATAACTAAAACCGAAAGGGACTAGCCGATATTTTATGGAAACCCTAATTTTAAAATTTCTAAATTACCCTCTTGATTTGAAAAGAATATTTTATAAATTTTCCGAAATATTTCGATTTACAAATTTACTAAAATACCCCAGTGGTAAAAAAAAATGCCCTCGGTTTATAAAATGTCCAACTACTCAACAGTTTTGCTACAATTTCTGTATTTTATAAAAACCCTAATTTGAAACTATGAAAATACCACGATTTTGAAAAAATTACAAAATTGCCCTAACTTACCAAAATTACCAAAATGACCTCGATTTTCAAAATGTTTGCAACATCACCATCTTGGAAAACAAATTCTCAAAAGAACCCTCAAAGTTTTGCAACTCTTGAAATATCCCGATTTAAAATTTTACAATTTACTCGGTTTGTGGAAAATTACCAAAATACCCACAAGGTCTAAAAATTTTCAAATACCCTCGAATTTTAAAAATTTTCCAAAATACCCGGAACTTAAAAATACCAAAAATACTTTGTGACAAAATCACCAAGGAACCTTATTTTGACAAATTACGAAAATACCCTCAGAGGATAAATTACGAAAATACCCCCGGGTAGTGGAAAAACAACAACAAATAAAAACTACGACGTTTCTCTGAATGAACTAAGGTTCATAATTGTTTGATGGATGTATGAATGAATGAAAAGACTGTGTGCATGTATGAATACGAAAGAACCACTCCTAAATTCCTTTTCATAAAATTTCTTCGCGGGTAATCAAGTGAAACAAAAGTACTAATTCATAAAAAGTCTTAATCAGATTAAATCGCGTCGTTAGAAATGAGTTCTAAGGGACGTGAACTTAGAGAATGTGCCTAGAAAGTATGATAGTTCTTTAAGATCGAGTCTTGCAACAATAGCGTAGTGTGGTGAGTTAGATGCGGATGAACGATAGTAAGTAATTTCGAGGACGAAATTATTTTTAAGGGGTAGAAGCGTAACATCCTGAATAGGGCCTATGCATTTCAGTTTAATTGTATGAAATGACAAGTTTCAAGTACTATGAATAAATTTTGATACTTTTGGAAACCTAGAAATGCATGGAAATGGAAATGAAAATGAAAATGGAAATGGAAATGAACATTTTTGGAAACCTAGACATTTTTGGAAACTTAGACATTTTTGGAAACTTAGACATTTTGGGAAACCTGAACATTTTGGAAACTTGAACATTTAGGAAACTTGAACATTTTGGAAACTTGAACATTTTGGAAACCTAGACATTTTGGGAAACTTGAACATTTTGGAAACCTGGAAAATACAGAGCCGCGCGAAAATTTTAGGAAACTTAAAATTGACCCCGGAATGTTGAATTTAAGAGCCCAAAAGGGAACTTAGGGCCAAGTGACCCTAAAAATATAAAGCACAGGAAATTTGACCCAACAACGGACTTGGAAATGTGGCCTGAAGATGCCACCAAAGGTTTTAGAAATGGCCCAAATACAAGAGGCTTTTGGGCCTGAGTTTGAGACATCCAGGAAGCAAATAATGAAGGCCTTATTTTGCTTCCAGAAGGCTGAGGTGGACGGCATGGGTTTCTAGAAAAGGAAGAGTTTTATTCACATAAATATGTGAATAATAAGAGATAAATAAAGGAGTTTTATTCACATAAATATGTGAATAATAAGAGATAAATAAAGGAGTTTTATCCACATAAATATGTGAATAATAAGAGATAAATAAAGGAGTTTTATTCACATAAATATGTGAATAATAAGAGATAATATTATCTTAAGGAGAGTGGTGGCCAAGTCAAGGACTCTTGGCCTAGCAAATTTGGCTATAAAAGGAGAACCCAAGGTCTTTTCTCTCATCTTTCCAAATAACCAAAAATCCTTTGCTCTCTCCCTCTGCTGAATTTTCTTTCTATCTTTTCTTCTTCTCTTTTCTTCATCTCATCAAGCCAAAACCTTTTCTTTTGATCCTGATTAAATCTCCATAGCAAAACCTCAAACTCTAGGCAAGGAAGCAATCGGTCAAGGCATTAAGGATCTTTTACAACCTGTCGAATACAAGGAGGAATCTTTCGGAAATCTAAGGATCCAAGGTAAGATAATTTATTCGATTAAAGGGTATGATGTATATGTTAGATTAGATCTAACATGAAAATTTCGACGCATATATAGGCAAGGAATTCTCTTGATTTGGAATTTGTATGGTAAGTGATATTCGCCAAGGCTTAATTTTGGTATTTGGAATTATTTTCATTATTTCAAGAGCCGAAAACTCACATGGTTACATGATTTAGTATTAGCCGATTTCAAGGAAAAAGGATACTAGTAATTTCGGGATTTGATTTACAATCATCCAATTCGGCAACAAGGTAAATAATACAAATCCTACTAGGATTTGGTTTTGTCTAAAAGGGGTTTATTAATGTGTTTTAATTGGTGGGCGAATATAGGATTAAAAGATCTAAAAATTAGATCGGATTCTCGAGATATCAAGGAACCTATTAAGCGAAAAAGGTGTGTACCCTTACTATCCTTCAATATTTTATGGCTAAATATTTTAATATATGATTATGGATAAGAATGTAAATGTGGCTATGTACCACAAATGTGGCAAAAAGTACCTGTGCACGTTTCCTACTCGATAGGATTGTGAAAATGTTATTTTAATAACATGCGAATATATGAATATGAACATGAAATTAAGTTATGCAATATATATGTTTTTGGGGCATTCGGGATTTATGTGAAAGGGGGAGAACAGGTGTTGACTTCGGTCTCACCAACGAAATATGTTGACTACGGTCACATTGCGAAATTTAGGTGTTGACTTGGTCTCACCAACGAAATATGTCGACTACGGTCACATTGCGAAATTTTGGTAACTTTCGGTTACAATAGTGTCTAATGACACAACGTGGAGAGTAGCGGATGGAGGGTCGACTTAGTAGTCCCCACTGTGTGCGAAGTTGGTACGGTGGAGAGTAGCGGATGGCTTATAGGTTTGGGTTGGGTTGCATCATGAATTCTATTATTATATGGACTTGATGATTTAAACGTGAATGCTGAATTATTGATTGATAGTATTGTGTGCACATTGAGTCTGTTGACTCACCCCATTGTGGGAATTATTTTTTCAAGGCGATGAGCAAAGTGACGGACGGGTAGAGACCATGAGGAGGCCATGCATCACTTGAAGAATTTATTCGAAATTTGGACATTATTTGATTTTAATACCTTTTAATTTTATTTTGGGTTTATTTGATGTAATAAGGCCATAAGGCCCAAGTGGATTATTCTTTGTTTTTACATTACTTTTAATATTTTGCTAAGATCTATTTTGGACACATTACCTCAAATTGGATTTACAAGATTAAATAAATGGGTTTACAACCTAAGCCCAACTCAAAACAATAGTTTTCTAAAATTTACAAATTTTCTCTAAGTAACGAAAATGTTTGAAACCGGTTTACTTTAGGAACATACCGATCCGGTCCATTCTCGTGGCGGGTGTGGGTGTTTCGATATCAGCAGTGTTAGGAGTCGAAAGTGCTTCTAATCCAGAGAAATATCTAGGTCTTCCAAATGTTGTGGGTAAGCGGAAAAGGGCAGCCTTTTAAAACTTATTAGATCGGATTAACATGCGTATTGATGGGTGGAGTACCAGATGGCTATCTCAAGGAGGTAAAGAAATCTTTATAAAGTCAGTTTTGCAGGCTATTCCTACGTATGCTATGTCATGTTTTCTTCTTCTAAAAACTTTTGTGAAAAGATTGAAAGTAGTTTCGCTAGATTCTGGTGGCAAAAGGGGCAGATAAAAGAGGAATTCATTGGAGTAAATGGAGTTATTTATGTTGTCCAAAAGAGGAAGAAGGGTTGGGGTTTCGAAATATGGCACAGTTTAATATAGCTCTTCTTGCTAAACAAGGGTGGAGATTGATTCATTATCCGAAGTCCTTAGTTGCAAGAGTTTTTAAGGCAAAATATTTTTCAGATTGCAATTTTGAAAAGTCTCAATTGGGGAGCTCAAGCTCGTTTGTGTGGCATAGTATTTGGGCCGCAAAAAAGTCATTGGAAAAGGGTCTTATTTGGAGAGTGGGTTCGGGTGAAAACATATCAATTTTTACAGATGCATGGGTGCCAAATTATGCAAATCAAAGATTAATTCCTGAAAGTGTTAATGCGCATTTGGTTAAAGTTGTAGAATTAATCAATAATGAAGAGCGCAGTTGGAATAAAGATCTGATAGAGAATACCTTCCCAGCTACTGAAGCCGAACTGATCCTCCAAATCCCTTTGGCGATGGAAACGCATGATGACTTACTGGTTTGGAATGATGAACTATCGGGAGAATTCTCAGTGCGGAATTCCTATAAACTAGTACAAAGCCTCGATCCTACAACTTATGCTTTACAAAATGTATATAGAGAATTTTACGAAAAACTTTAGAACTGACATCCCAGGGAAAATTAAAATTCTCGTATCTTGGAACTATTATCTACCCGAGTTAATTTACATTGCAGAAAACTAGCCCCCAACGGTGAGTGTCCTCGGTGTCGAATGGGAAGGAGACGATGAATCATCTCTTCAGGGACTGCCTGTGTCAATGGTAGTTTGGAGGGAGTTAGAAGGGTCGATTTCTGTATTACTTCCATATACAGAATTCTTAGAATGGCTTACCAAGACAATGAATCTCCTTTCTTCGGAATAGTTGAGAATCTTCTGCGTTGCGCTTTAGGTCATTTGGGGTGATAGGAATTCTCGGATCCACGAAAAAATTAACAGATCAGGTAAAAAATGGCTACTTCTATTCGCAGTTACATAAAAGAACTTGACGAAGTTAAAGGAGAAAAGCGATTACCTCTACGGTGAAGACGAAATGGCAAAGACCATCTGGTTCGAAAGTTAAAGTAAACTTCGATGGGGCTTTTAGTGAGCGCACCAAACAATCGGCGTCCAGAGTAGTGGCTAAAGATAGTAATGGGTATGTTCTCATTTCAATCGCAGAGATCCATCATGAGATGACCTCTGCCTTTGCTGTAGAAGCCATTGCTTGCAAAAAAGCGACCCAAATAGCCATAGAATTACAAAGGAGAAGAGTTAGTATAGAAGGAGACTCTCTGACTGTGATAAAGAAATGCAAAGAAGGAGATTTTGACAGATCGTTAATAGGTCCCTATATAAACGACATCCTCAGCTTAAAATCCAGAGTTACAGATCTAAGTTTTGTTATTGTTCCAAGATCGAGAATACGGTTGCACATATCTTAGCAAAGGAAGCACTAAAGAGGAAGGAAGGGTTTTACCTGACCGATGGAGTCCCTTGCTATGCGAAATCCCAGGTGGAGAACGAAAGCGTGCGTGAACCAGATTAGATAGAAGGAAGATTAAGGGGGGAGAAAAGCTTTTCCATAGAAAAATGAACAGACGAAAAGAGATTTTGCCACAAAGAAAATCAACAGGTGAAAGGAGCTATTAACTCCCCTCGGGTTACGAAACCGCCATTAATGGAAATGCTGACAGATGTGAGATGACACGACTGGCGGATTGGACTGATTAGGCGTGTTGGATGGTGAATTATTTTTAAATTTTAAAAATTTTTCTGATTGCTTTTCTAGACTATTCTTTTTTCTGGGCCAAATGCTTCGGGGCCTGTTTTTGCTACTATTGTTATTATTCTTTTTTCCTTTTAATAAAAGCAAGCCCAATCTGTTTTTATCAAAAAAAAATGTTATAAATATTAATATTTAATATTAAAATAAAATTGTAATATGTATTAACTTGTATGGATCGGTGATTAGTACTTACATGGGTTTAAACCTTGTGACTTTATTATGTACTTCTAATTAGACCTGTTCATGAGTCGAGCCACCAGGCCAGCCCAAAATGTGGGAGGATTTGGACAAAAATATAGGCCTGAAAAATGAGTTTTGACAAAAAATAAGGCCCATTTAAAAAAGGGCTGGGCCTCAAATAAGACATTTTGGCTAGAGCCCGGCCCGAATTCACTAAAGGACAGAAAAATCTATTTTTCTGTTTTTTTAATATTATTTTCTTATTATTTTCTCCCTATTTTGCTACCATTTTCTTTATTGCTACTATTTTGTTGTTATTGCTTGAATATTATATAAAATTTATTTTATTGTTAATTTTTAATTATTTTAAAGATATTTGTTAATTTTGTTATTATTTTAGAGACATTTGCTTGTTAAGTTGCATCTAGCTTAGTATTATTTAAGTATACATATTTTTAAATTTTATTTTCAATTTGTTGAGAAATATTTATTTTGATGTTTTAGTATTTTGATATATTATATATATTTTAAAATTATATAAAAACAATATAAAAAATTAATATGGCGGGTTAGGCTAGGCAGCCTCGTGTTTTAACATTTTTATTCGGTTGGGCTTGGGCAAAATTTTAGACCCTTTTTGAGCCGAGCTAGGCCTAACAAACGTGCCTAAATTTTTAGTTGAACTGGCCCAACCCATACACACCTCTACTTCTAATATAAATTTTTTATTAAAATAATAAATAATAGTAATTATATTAATGTATTATGTGATTAAATATAAATATGTAGGTTTATTAATATTGAAACTAATATTTTAATATTTTTAAATATTTTAAACGTTAAAATTAATATTTTATTACTAACATAATAATATTTACTTTTTATAAAATAAAAATATATTTATTTTTAATTGATGAATAAATTAAATTTTATTCATCAAACTATTTTCTATAAAACAAATAAAAAAACATCTTGAATAAGCCAAACACACTTTACATGTCCTCAAAATATATATTTTATCACAAAAATGTTTTTCATAGTATTTTTTCCAGAAAAATTATATATCTTTACAATTCTGAAAATAATTGTTAACTATAAACACGTAACCCGCGAACAGATACAAATATGGATGAGTATAAACCCATATATTGAAGAATCATTCATTCTTAAAACTTCACCAATGAAATTCACTATATCTTTTAAAATAAAAGAGCTTTTCCCAGAAAACTCCAAGAAAATCCACTATGAAACTCAATATTCCTGGGAAAACAAACCAGTAATTTATACGTGCTGTTTAAGAATAAAGCAAGTAGGGGGACCCAAAACTTTCTGGGAAATTAATGTGCTGCCAAATCACAACTTTGAATATCCAATACCCTTGCTCTTTTCTTTCCTAGTTGCCGATTTAAAATCTTATTTTTTTTACTTGTTTATAGGAGAAGCTTCAAAGTCTAGTGAGAAATGAATTGTTAAGGTCAAAACACTTTTTTCACCGTACTTTCACTCTCAAAAGCTAAAATGTTTGGCGTTATTCTAGGGTTGAAAAGCACTTTTTGACCCATAAACAATGGCAAACAGGACCTTAATTTAGTTATGAATTTTAAACTCAATTATTTTTATTTTATTCTTACGAAATTAAATAAAATATCAGTTTTTTTTTACATTATTCCATCAAAGTTCTTATTAAATTAAATATTTTAATTTTAAAGCTTAAATATTAAATTCTATTTTGCCTCCGAGTGGATTTTACGTCGATATGCCCTTCTCATTCAAATCGTAATTATACTTTAATCATTATTTTTAACATTAATCTCATTATAGGTTTTTATCATATTTGTTTATTTTGATATAATACTTACAACTACCCATAACCCTTAAATAGGAAGATAATGCTACCGCATACTCAAACCCACGTCTTTTTATACTAACAATAATATGAGATGTCAATCAAGTTAAGACTCAAATGTAATTATACTCTTATTTTTAAATGCTGTTTGAATGATATAATTTATAATTTATAATTTGCTTATATTTATCTTAGACAAATAAAAAATAAATTATTATATTTTATAATTATTTTGAAATAAACTAGACTATATATGAGTCACCTTTCGTGGTTCTTTGGAAATAAATTAAAGTATATATCACCCACGTGCTCTAAAATATAACAAAGTGAAATAAGTGTTTGGTTTTTAATTCTTTATCTTCTCTATCCCGTCTAAAGATTCCAAAAACTACTAATCATTGCCTTTTAGAGATGGTAAATAGTTTGATCTTACAATCCCCAACACTTCCAACCTCGCTGTCATGCAATGTGTAGTTTGTTTAGCCCTTCAGAATCTCCTAACAGCTTCATAAATGCTTACTTGTAGAAGAAGAAATTAAAAAGCTTTACCCCTTTGTTCCCTATATATATGTAAGAGACCTCTCTTCATCATTACCCAACATATAACTTCTCCGTAAGTAGTTTGGTAGTAGCTGTTTGAGGATCTCTATTGATAAGAATGGATCCATTTATTTGTCTATGCAAAATTTCTCATTGTTATTGCTATCTTTACCTTTATTTTCTAATTTTGATATTTTCGTTGATCGAAAAGGTTATCGAAACTATACTTGAAGTGGTGATCAGGGATTTGTTGACGAGAAGGCAATAATCTACATTGCGTGTATGTTAGATATCTATATAGAATTATGTAAGCAGGATGCCTTTGTTTTGATATGTATCGAAACCTTGTTATTGTTTGCAATTAAACAATTAATATAACTTTGAAATTTTATCTTACTCTTGCTTAAAAGTTGGATTTAGCTTTGTTTTTGATTAGTTATATACGAAAGAACAGTGAAGCATTCTTTTTCAAACACAAAAGGATTGAAAAATAGTGACAATGAATGAAATTTTCTAACAAGACAGAACAACATTAGTTAAATAATTGTTTATACACTTGCAACATTACATTAATACAAATAACCAACATATTCAAATAATTGAAAGGGATAATGGGAGCCAAGGCTCTGAAATCGCCCATTGAGGCTTACAGGGGCCGAGGAGAAGAAGTATACTGTTAATTTTCTTGTTTTGGGAGCAAAGAAAGCCATAAAAATAGAATGCAAAATAAGTGTTTAACTAAATACTTTTAGTATATTAATTCCAAAAGAATGAAGTGGTTACAAATGACATTATTTATAGTTGAGCTCCTTTAGAATTAGAAGTGCTCATGGGTTAGACTGGGTCTAACCAAAATTGTAGGTCCGTTTGCTAGGTCTAGGCCCACCCAAAAAATGGATATAAAATTTTGCCTAAGCCCGGCTTGGATAAAAATGTTAAAACCTGACTCAATCGGCATTAATTTTTATATTATTTTTTAAAAAAAGAATACATCAAAATACTAAAAATATTAAAATAAATGTTTCCCAACAAATTAAAAATAAATTATATATATACACTTAAATAATACTAAGATATGTGCAACTTAACAAACAAATATCTCTAAAATAGTAATAAAATTAACAATAAAATAAGAGTTATACAATAACAACAAAATAAGTAGTAACATAATAGTGAAATGGTAGCAAAATAGTGAAAACAAAACACGAAAATAACCAAAAAAAAGTAAAAAATAGCAAAAAAGTCTTACCAAAGGCTCAACCCGCTTTCTAAATGAGCCTCATTTTTTCCCAAGCCCATTTTCGATCCTATATTGTTACCCAAACTCTCTCACTTTTGGGTGGGCCTTTGACTGACCTGGATAGCCCGACCCATGAGCATGTCTACCTAGAATCAACAGTACAGATTGATTTATATCAATGGCTAAGGTTAATGTCTATCTACAAGATAAGAGTAATAAGGATTTAAACTATATAAATATTTATCCCTTAGTATTTTATATTAACCAAACTTTTAATCTTTTAACTATTAATTGAATCGAAATTAAAAAAAGATTAATCGAACGAAATATTTTGGTTAATTCGACCGTTAACCAAACTTTATATGTTCTGTTTTCTTTGTTAAAATAAATATAAAACATATAAAAATAAATTGATAATGTTGATTTTAAAATTTTAAGAGATGTTTAATTTTTTATTTTGTAAAATCTCTTAAATTTTCGGTATGGCCAAAAATAAATACAACTATATGAATGTAAAGGCACAAATGAATTTTACAAAATAAAAATTAAAGTAATAAAATATTCTACATTTTAAAAAGTATAAATAATAATAAGTAGTTGAAAATTACAAAAAGAAATTAAAAAGTTGTTTAAAATATTGTAAAATATTCCTAATTTTAAAAATATTTTTGTAAGTTAATTTTATGAAAATTTAAAAGTCAGTCAATGCGTAAATATTTTTCACAACTGTGCTTCCTTCTACCATCTCATCTTTTAAAACTATATTAACTAATTCAAACTGTACACATTTATTTAGAAGGAATTAAATTGTCAGTTAGTAGAATCGGTAATATATGGTGTGTTTGTATGTTAATTTTTTACAAATTCTCATTAATTAAAAGAAATAATATACAATTATGCTGTGAAAAAATTATAAAATTTTAATAAAATAAGTTAGACATATGTTTAATAATTTTGAAAAAAAAACACCTGGACTTTAATTAAGGAATTTGAGTTTTTTCTAAATAAGTAAATTTATTTTTAAATTTTGAAAAACTTGATAGAACTGAAATTACTTTTTCACATCTTTCATCCAAACATGGAGACTACAAGGAATAGTCACCATCCAACACTATCGCTACTACTTTGTTGAGCACCATGGTCACATAGTTGGGCCAGTTTGTCCCTCTTCCCTTTAGAATGTAGAATTGCAATGTTTTGGTGTTGAGAAAGGAGAAATCTCCATGAGAGGTGCAAAAAATTAAAAGTTGAATACTTGGATATCATTTAGAAGAATAGTGTTCTAACAAGGGGATTTAGATTAAAATAAAATTTATATGATAACCTGATGATAGTGCCCACTCTATCGCACACTCAACATGTTGCTGCTAATGCTTTTCTTCTGTGATACGTTGGATGCTGTATTGTATAGTACTACTAGTGTAGAGATAGGTTGCATGTTCATGTAATTGGGCCGATGGAGGAATTCATTGGATTGAATTCTTACTTTTTTAGACACTAAAATGGAAGATTAATCACTTCATATCCATGCATCAAGAATATGTTTTTTTACTCATTTCTTGTTCAAAGGTTTACCTTCATATTTTAGACCTGCAATATACTTATGCCTGAATTTACAAATTGATGATAAAAGAGATTCGAAATCTTCCTTCTTGTCATTTCCCACGTAAGGTGGCAATGTCCATGTCAATGACTAAAACTCTGTTTAATATTAACTCATTTTATTCTTCTCTACACTGCACACATCAAAAGAAGCAAATTGCCATTAGTAACAGGGTTGTTCTTCTCTTACATCTTTTAATGCAAGTTGTTGTCTTTCATGCTGTCAATGTAGAGGTGTCCACGAAACCCACAGTCCAATCCATACAGGTTAAGCTTATCGAGTGATATGGATAATCTATTTTTTTGGATAATACAAGCATTACTCTGCTTTAAAATATTTGGGAACTAAAGTGAAGCTTCTTTTTATTTTTGGTTGTATTTTGGGATGTATATATGATGATTATTATAGAATATTGGTATCTCAGACGTTTATTTCTTTTGCTTGTGCAGCAAAGAATCTCATTCTCGCTAATGTCAAATCAATTACCAAAGCTATAAGCGTAGTCGCGAAAGTTATCCACTTTCTGCAGCATGAAGCATAGACAATGGAACTATTTAAATCCTTATTTTGAATCCAAGTTCATAAGCACAATCTGAGTAAACTAAATTTACATAAGAAGACTAGCCAAAAAAAAACTTTAGTCCCTCCCTACTTAAATTGATTGACGTGATGGATAGATGAAGTGAAGATCACACTAAAATTATTAACGACATTATTAATCCAGGAGTAAAAGAATCATATTAGTAAAAGGCGTCGTGTCCATTTTAAAGCAACATAAGTATGCATGCATTGCATGGTTTATGTACGTACTAGATAAACCCAAACATTCTTCCATCGAGTTCATATAATTTATTAGTAAACGACTCAAAACAACAAATAACTGTGTATTATTGGTGGTTAATATCCCCACCAAAGCATATTATCATCAGATAACGACTGAATAAAAGAGAATAATAATACTGGAAAGCAAACGAAATTGCCATGGATCATCATTTGGAGGCATGAGAGAGGTAGATGTAAACGAAGACCAAGACGAAAGCGAAGATGAGGAAAATGTAAGCGGGAGGAGGCTGCAATGGTGGCATTCCAAGCGGACCCAAAAACAGCAGAGCAACCACCAACAGCATCATGGCTATCGAACTGATACCGCATCCGTAATCTTCCATCTTCACTGATATGACTTACCTCTTGCTAATGTAACCAGAAAAATTAACTTCCTCAAATATATAGAGTAGCGGCGCTGTATGGACTGATGCACCTTTGGCAAAGAGTTGCGACGATTGGTTCAGCGACATATCTATGCAGCAACCGACGTGATTTTTACCCACTGCGACATGTATTAGTTTTAATGGCGCTTTATTTATTAAAATTTCAAGAAGTACTGGGCTTTAGTAGTTTACTCTTTCATTTTGCCCACATTGGCAATGGTTGAAAACTCTCTGTTTATTTATTAACTTCATTTTTTTTCCTTCTCTACATTAGACATGGCAAAAGAAGCAAATTGCCATTAGTAATCAATTTTAACAGGGGATCCATTTGGGGGAGGTTGTTCATTTTCATGACATAGCGTTGGTTTTTCTCTTACATCTTTTATTGCATGTTGTTGTCTTTTATAATGTCAATGTAGAGGTGTACACGAATCCCACAGTCGAATCCATACAGGTTAAGCTTATCGAATTATATGGATAATTTATTTTTGGTTAATTTATGTCAAACCCAACAAAACAATCTCATTCTCGCTGGTGTCAAATCAATGACTTTGCATGATGAAGGGTGGTGCAATTGTGGGAGTTATCCAGCAATTTTGTGTTCTACGAGAGTGATGTTGGTAAAAACAGGGCCCTTGCCTCTGTTTTGAAGTTGCAGGAGCTTAACAATGCTGTGATCATGTCCAACTTAACAACAAAATTAACCAAGGAACAACTTTCCGACTTCCAGGCGCTTCTTAGTCTTTGGATCTCTACTGTCTGTAATTGCTTACCTTGTTCCCTTTTAATGGTTAATTGAATTCGGAACTCGGAAGTTCCATATTTTTTGTAATAATCCTTGAGAAATCATGCTGAAATTCGATTATCATCACCTCAAATTCCACTATTTATATCTGATACAGTTAGGAAGAATGTTGGTGTTTAGTCAGCTACCAACAGCAAACAGCTGTAGCTTGAGCAACAAGGCTCGAGGCTTGCGGTTGAAGAAAGAAAGAAAACAGAAATTTGCTGAGGAGGAAACGAGAAGCAAGAAAGATGGAGCATAAAGTTGAATGAAATTCAAAATGTTTTCATTGCAAATTAATATTGGCTTACAGCCATTTCATATACCAGCTAATGACAAAACAAATCATAGCTAGTCATCACCTAACTTTTACCTAATCCCACTAATAACATGGAAACTTGTAATACATTGCTTGTACACTAAACCAAAGCTGATTAATCAGCTCTATCACTATCATTACACCATAAAATATCAGCCTAACATAATTCAAAATGAACTAAACTAAGTTACATTGACTGAAGGTTACAAAATGGTCAAAATAAGCACTTAGTGCACATAAAATAATAGTTTCAGTATAGCTTGACTGCATGAGCTGCTTCTGGACGTTGCATGGGCTGCATGGGAGGCCATACTCTAACAAGAAAACTAAGTTCAACTTTTTTTAAGCTGGGGAAAGATGTGACATGTATGATGGAAATTTCCTGAAAGTGATTTACCTGGAAAATAGTCTGCAATTTGAGCTAAAATCTTGCTCCATATTGCACGAGTGTTTCTAGGATCTGTACATTCTATTCTATTCCATCACATAACCTTGTCTTCATCTTTCGTTGTGCAGGCTGTTGTATTTACTGATATCAGTTTTGAGAAAAGCCATTGAGTTTAATGATTATATCTCTTTCATCAAGGCCATGCAACTATCATGCAAAGGAGGGTTCCACACGTGCCAAGCATGGGCATTAATTCAATATCCAACCAAGGGGCAGCAAACAGGTAAAATATAATAGCATCAATTTATTTTAAGATATGCATATGTTGATTCTAATCTTAATGTGTAGCTTCAAAAGCTAAGCAATACCTATAATAAAAAAAATGGATGCAATGTTCTTGTTTGAAAGGTGTTCTTGTTACTTGCTTATATAACACATCTTTTCCATTTTACTTTTGTACGGTGTAATAAATGCTTTACTGTTCTACTTGTTTACGTTAACTTGTATAGACTTGAGAATGGCTTTGTTGGATCCTAGGATCACCTATAGCACAAAGTGATTTACGTTCTTGTTCAAATATTATTTCACTCTACAATTTTGATTTCTGCTTCTTATTAACAAGCTAGAAGGGGATTTAAATCTGTGTTTGTGTTTTATGCTCATCCTTGGTGCGTAATGCATGGGTGTTGATTGCTTATTGAGTTTTCATTTTCTAATTTGTAATTTGTTTGCTTGATGTTGATTTTTTTATGCAGGTTTCAAATGCATCAAGTTCACATGAGTCACAGCAAATAAATAAGGATGAAAGCTTTTTCACATAGTCTGGATGTATTTTAGAATGCTTAAAACTCAAACTCTGATATATAAAAACCTTTATTTTGTTGTAATCTTAGTTTTGACTTTGTAAGTTCTATTGTCACGGGATTTGATTTTTTTTCTTGCAATCCGTGAGGCATTAAGTAGTTTTTTTGGCTCCAAAAACGCCTAAGTCAACCTAACTTTTAATAACTGAAGATTTATACAGAATTCCTCTAATGTATCAATTTATATAGCGAAAACAATACAAAGCCAAAAGAATGTTCAAAAGAACAGAATAGTCACAGAAAACTATGCACGAGAAGTGTTTGAGTAAATGCTCTCAATTGTATTTATTTTCTCATGATCTACAAGTGAGGGTGAGATTCTCTGTTTATAGTTGAGCTCCCCCAAAATAGATGGTTTAGCTCAAGTTACATCGACGGACGAGATTAGTCTATCCCTACAATCAAGGGGTTTATAAGATTTACATAATCAAATCTGATCTAATCTTAAGGTTAGTCTAACTTTCCATATCTGCATCATTGGGCCACCCAAGCTTCAAAGAGATAGGCTTCACCAATATTTGTTTGAATCGGACCATCTCTTATGGGTCAAATGAGCTCTATCTAGCTGATAGACCTCCTTAGGACGCATTATGTGCAATTTTCATGGACTTTTAATTGTGACCCGTGATATTCTCCCCTATCTATTCTTGCAACGCCCTCATTTTTCCTTTGGAATGACACTGCTTGATTTTCCTTGAATCTTTCTTGTCTCTTTGGCTTTTTCCCGACTAGTCTCTTATCAGGTTGTCCCTTCGTTTGGAACTTTTGCCTCGGCTTTTTTTGCCTCTTAGCTCGAACCATCCCACTCATTGGTACATCTCACTGGCAAGAAGTCACCACTCTCACTTGCCCACATTCTGACTTGCTTCGATTGGAATCCTCTTGATTTTCACAACTAGACTTTGACATGCCCATAGACCCTCGGCCTCCTCGCTTGAGAAATTTGAAAGGGCCCTTACGTTCTTACCAAGCCAACAAGTTAGAATGCAAAACAATACTAAAGTGTTGGAAATGTACCTTACTCGTAGTATTTACTCTTGTCAACTGTCCAGTTTGCATCACCACTTTTGCAAAGTTTAATGCACAAACCACCTCTCCCTTAGGTGGTAGCTAATCCAATTAATAAAAAAAAATGAGTCTCATTGATCCTAGCTTCAAAGTTTGCATCGCTACTTCTTCCTCTAAGTCCGATGCACAACTCACCTCTTCCTTGGATGGAAGCTTCGTCAACAACTCAACAAGCTCCGTCGCTTTCCTAAAATTAAGCCTCATTGGTCTTAGCTTCAATGTTTGCATCGCTACTTCTTCCTCTAAGTCCGATGCACAACTCACCTCTTCCTTAGGTGGAAGCCCCTCTAATGACTCAACAAGCTCCGTCGTTGCCTTTCTCTTGACCATGGCTAACTTGGGATTGCTCTGGACAGTTCCGCAACTCATGCGGACCACGGCATAAGAAGCATTTCACTTGTTTCTTCTTGCTCCTCTTTTCCCTATTGGCTTCGACTTTTCCCTCGCTCGAACCAATCTTCTTGGGAACTTTGTCTGACCCATTGCCCCTTGTGACGACAAACTTCTATAGACTTTTCCACAACCTATCCGGACAATGGCACAAGAAGCACTCTGCTGGTTTCTTTTCGTTCACTTTGGCCTCCTTGGCTTCGACACCCTTGCACTCGAACCAAGTCTTCCTTACCTTCTGGCTTGTCCTTCTCAGAAAGCACAGATTTCTTCAGGCATTTTTTTCAACATATGTGAAATGGTAGCAATACAATGAAATGGGCAGTAGAATCCATATGTGAAATGACTTGATTGTTTGTCCTGTTTTATAATCCACTAAAAAAATGTTTTTATTAATATATTTAAAAGAAAGCCCCGTTTGATAAACTAAAAAAATTAAGTGCTAAAAAATTAAATATTAAAAATTAAGTGTTGAATTTAAGTTATAATATATGTTTGATAAATTACTTAAAATTAAGTATTGAATATAATTAGATTGTTTGATAAATATAAATATTAAATTATGAAAAATAATTAAGTTAAAATTTTATCCTTAAATTTTAGACTTTTCATATTATTTTAAACAAATTCATATTTTAATAGGGTTATAGGATTGATTTGATTAAAGTTAATTTTAATATTATTAGGTTTGAATTTTTCATAATTTTGTTAATAGAATAAATTTAGTGTTAATTATGTATATTTTTATTTTTACATTTAATTTGTCAAATACATTCAAATGGATGTGATTTACTTCAAGTTTTAGAGTTGATTTAATAAAATATATAACTAACTAAATTATATATTTTCATCAATTCAACTCTAAAACTCAATTAAACACTAAAATGTTAACTTCATTATCACCAAAAAAAATAACTTTATTAATTTTGGGTATCAAAATATATAATTTTATCAAATATAAGCACCAGATTAGACCAAAAATAATATAGATATCACATTAGAAAAAATGTCAAACTCAAATACCAAATTATGTGTTAAGTCTAATAAAATATGTTAATTATTTTACATTACATAAAATAAAGAATCATATATCTTTAACTAAAATTAATTACAGTAATTAATAAAATAAATATAATTAATGAAATAAAATAATTAGATGTATGCTACATAACTAGTTAAGCATGTAAAACAGAATTAGTTAATACTTATTTAATAATTTATAAAGTAAATATTATAATGTAAAAAAAAAAGTATGTCAGACACAAACCGTCCAACGCTTCAATTATTACTTAAAATTATTGTAGGCTCCATTTTGTCAGCTCTTTCTTGGATTCTTCCTGGAGAGAACATCTTTCATCCCCCAATTTCCACACCTACCCGCTTTCATTTGAAAAGAAAGGAAATGGTTGAAATGTATAGAAAAATTGCTTAGAAAACTCTTCGTTGTTCCCTAGAAATTTAATCTGTTTTTCTCCTTCATGCTCATATTCTATACTATACTCAAAATATATTAAAGAGATTTGATGAGGATTGTAGATTAGGTGATACTTATATCATTAAATGAGATAATTTTAAGATTTAAGGAAATGGAAAAAATAATTTAAGATTAAGATATGAAAATTTAAAAGAGAAAACGTATGGAGTGATTGAAAAAAAGAAAAAGAGTGTTGATGAATAGGAGAAAGAGGCCGCTAGAAAAAAAAAAGAAGCAAACAATTTAGAGAAAAAATTAAGACTTTTAGAAGTAAAAAGATATAAATTTTGACTCAAATATATAAAACAATTTTAAAAAATTAAATTAGACACATCTCACATTTAATACATAACTTGGTCTCTAACAATTTCGAACAAAAATGAAATGACAATTTTACTTGACTAAAATAGTCTAATAACAAACATAAAAGGATGATTATACCCAAACATTCTCAAAGGATTCAAACATTACTTATTAGTTACATCTTCATGGAGCAATAAAACTCCTCCACATTGTATCTTCAGCAGAGTACATTTCTTCAATCTGCGATTATAAAATTTAATTATATAAAATGAATAATATTTTGATGTTAGAAAAAACAAAGTTATCCAAATTTGGGATAGATATAAAATCCGGTCGTGTCCAACATGTATATGCTCAGAATTTTTAAGTTAATTATAGATATTTGAAAGATTATATCTCATTTATTGTAGAGTAAATATATCGAAAATGAATACTTTAAATGAAATAATAATAAAACTGTAAATAATATGATAGATTAAAAAAAAGTCATAGAATAAAAAGAAATAATAGGAGAAGGCCAAGGAAGTAGTTTACCACAATTAGTGCTTCTTCCCAAGTCTGCCCATTATAGAACAGAAAATTTTTTGCGTTCGTTTTGGTTGCGGCCCTTCATTCATCTCCTCATACATATTAAGTTTTCTCTTTATTAAGGAACCGTTACCTATTGATCCATCATCAGCAGAGTGCTGGATATCTTCAAAATTTGCACAACACTGACTACTATGCAGCTCTTGTATTTGTTCCATCTCTTCCAAATCTCTCTCATACACAATTCTAACACCACACTTCTTCACCTTAACACTGTTCTGTCTTTCGAAAGACAGCTCAAGTTGATGGCATTCCTGATCTAAGCAATCTGTTGTCCATAAATTATTGGTTTCACATGCACCACATTTGTCTTCCAAGGAAATTGGATACAACTTGTCGCGCGAGAAATAACGAATTAAAATGTGGTCCTTCATTACGGGCTGTTCAAAATGATAATTTACATTCCAGCCACTACAATCGACTAGTGGAGGATTTCTACCCTGGAAATTAGATTGAGTGCAATTGGCTTGTCTAGAATATCTACCGTGGATAACAGCTCTACACATGAGACCCTCATCCCTTGAAGCATCATCATTGACAAAAATGCAGCACAAAGCAACTCCCATCCATTGACTATCATTCCGAACTTCCAGAGGCAAATCTATCTTAATCGAAGTGTCACCTATTTGTTGACTAAACCATTCTGGCATTTCACTTCCAGGTATAATAATATCAAACATTTTTCTTGAATTTCCAAATACCTGCAAAATAAAACTTCGCTTGTTTGGTAATAAACACCATGAATAATTATAAGACACAGAGAAACAGAGATATTAACGAACCTTCAGATGTTTTTTCAGCAATGTTAAGGCATCGATATTCTCAGCCAATCTGAAGCAGTTAACACCTAATATTCTCGACGCATAAACTGAATCGCAAACTTTTGATGGATTTGCTACTATTTCCAGAGAAGGACAACCATTTATTTTTACACAACTTACACTTGTTGGAAGCTCAGGCAACGATTTAAGCGCCCTGCAATCTGACAATCTAAGATAAACAAGCTTGGAAATTCGAGTAACACACGAAGGTATGCTGATGAAGTTGTTACCACCAAGATCAAGGTGTATCAAAGAGGATAGACGAGAAATATCACTAGGAATATCTCCTTCACAAAGATTGCAGTCCCTTAGATTCAGCCTTGTTAATGAACTCAAACCTAACAACGAAGGCAACATCAGAGCCATGGAATTTGTCCTTTCTCTTTGGATTACCTTTAACAGAGAAGGCAGATATTGTTGTAACTTGGAAGAAGATCCCTTGCACCCATTAAAAGACAGAACTTTAAGATTTTTAAATTGAAAAATGAAGGGTGGTGGTTTTGTCATGGATGTTTCACTTAAGTCAAGCTCCTCCAAGAATTCTATTTGCTGCAAATTCTCTGGCAAATATTCAACTTTATAACAACCAGAAAGATTAAGAGATTTTAAACTTTTACACCCACCTATGCTCCCTGGGAGATCCACAAGGTTCCTGCAATCTTTCAAATTTAACAAAACAAGACTGCTCAGATTTCCAATTGAAAAAGGTAGCTCTTTAATGCCCGACCCATCTAAATAAAGCTCTAGCAGGCATTCCATTTTGCCATCAATCTCTGGAAAGCTTTTAAGATTGGAGCAACCTGAAAGAATTAACTTTTCAAGAGATTCCATTCCAATTTTGATTGGAAGACTCCTAAAACTTTTGCAGTCTTTTAAATTCAAAACTTTAAGGCTTCTGAGATTTCCAATTGAAGAAGGTAGCTCTTTAATGTTTGTCCCATCAAAACAAAGCTCCAACAAACATTCCATTTTCCCAACAATCTCTGGAAAGCTTTGAAGTTTTGAGCAACCTGAAAGAATTAACTTTTCAAGAGATTCCATACCAATTTTGGTTGGAAAACTCCTCAGACTTTTGCAGCCTCTTAAATTCAAAAGCTTAAGCCTTGTAAGAACTCCAACAGATGGATGAACATATACTAATTTGGTACATCCTTCCAAAACCAAAATTTCAAGATCTGGGGTAGTTGTGAAATCTGGTGCCTTGATCAGGTTTTCAGACCCTTTGAGGTTGAGCACTTTCAACTTATACAGGGGCTGTTGAAAACAATAATAAATTAGACATAAAAAAAGAGAATGACATAGGAAAGCTCATTTTTATTGTTATTCTTCAATGTTAATAAAAATTTCATCTTTCTTCTCAAAATAAGATAGAAAACAATGACCAAATGAGTTAATTCTTACTATGTTTTCCTTCCATAGTTGTTCAATGTTGCTATAAGGTAGGAGAAGTATAACAAGGTTTTCCGGTTTGAAACTTGAAGGTAATGATCTTAAAGGACATCCCATCCAATCTAAAAGTCGTAACTCATTAGAAAGATATGTTAAATCACAACAATTTGACCGACAAAGGATTTTGAGTAGTCTTAATCTTTTCATCTTCAAGAAGGCATCTGTGCTCAAAGTGAGAGTCTCACTCATTTCCCTAGGTAGAATAAGAATATGATTATACATATACAAAACATTTAGTATCAAAAGTTAAGCCGAATATTCGAACGCAGATATAAATATATGATCCTTCAAGGAATCTCAAAAACAATGAAAAAGTAAAAGAAAATGAATATGCTCATGCCAACCACATGTATATATAACACCTACATCCAAATTTGAATAATGTAGGTTGAAAAAATTGGAGTTGATATTCCCAAACTCACACCACTAGAAACCATGATACACACACAAAAGAAGTGTTTGACAAAAGAGAAAATGCAAGAAAATAGATACATGCGAATGGAATGACATTACGATTACACCGAAATATATACAATGAACTTTCACAATTACAATAAACGTACTCTTTAACTACTTTATTATTTTTCATAACGCATGCCACTTTTTTCCTTTTTTTTTTTTTGAAATGTTAAGCATTGAAGAATTTTACCACTTCTTTTTTATTATTTTACAAAAAAAAAAAAAAAACAACAACATCATCAACATTTTACATAGATACATATGTGTATGTTTTCTCACCTTTTATTGTTCATAATTATGCCTTCAATCGCTTTTGTAGCCTAAAATAAGAAATAAAACACAAAAAAAATTCGTGAAATTTAAATTTATGATAATTTAGCATTATTATGATTGGTTGAAATTCATAAACAAAAACAAACTAAATAAAACAATTTTCAACTAAAGTAGTTCAATGAAATAACATTTCTTTTCTATACATATTTAGAAATATACAGGATAAATGAACTCTTTTATTTTAATATATATTTTTTAACAAAAAAAATCATAATTTTATGTTGAATCCCAAATTTAATTAATGTCACCTCTTAATACTTGCTTGTTTGAATTAATTAAGCAAAAGTAAGAATATATATAATGTGTATGAATGACTTACAATTTTTGTTGTTAGCACATTGTAGACTTCTCTTTTCTCCCACAATCTGCAACGTTTTCCAGGTTCATCAACAGATTTTTCTTTAACAATTTTTCTTCCCATTTCTTGTAACAAGTCATGCATCCGCAATTGGTTGTATTTATTAACGGTTATTAGAGATTTTTTAATGAGAACATCGATTCCAATATCTGGAAAAAACTCACAACCATCCAGTACATTCATTACAAAATCTTTCTCCTCCCCATTAAAGAAGCATGCTATATCTAGAAATATATTCTTCTCCCTTTCTTCCAATCCATCAAAACTTATTTGAAGTCTATCAAGAATTTCTTTATTAAAATCTCTTTCAAGTCTTTCTATTGCGCTTGTCCATTGCCTTGCATCTCTATCACACAGAAAAGAACCCAAAACTTCAAGAGCTAAGGGGAGTCCACCAGCATAACCTACAACACATTTAGCAAGCTCAATGAAATCCACTTTTGGCATAGTCTCGCAACCGAAAGCTTTCAAATTGAAAAGATGAAGTGCATCATTGGTTTTCAGTGTTGTAGGCTTATACACACCATCAACTCGATAAGATCGGAGCAAATGTTCATCCCTTGTTGTTACAATGATTCTACTCCCTAAACCGAACCAATCACGCTTTCCAACCAAGCATTTCAACTGTTGAGGTTATCAACATCATCAAGAACAACAAGAACTTTTTTGTGAGACAACCTACGATTAATTATGGTTTTCCCATCATCAACATTGAAAAAAGTGAAGCTTTCATCGAACAAGATCTGGGAAAGTAGCTGTTTCTGTAAAGAAACAAGTCCACATTTCTCTGAAACTTCTCGAACATCAGCAAGAAAGTTTTTCCCTTCAAAATGAGGTGACATTTGACTATAAACAACTCTTGCGAGGGTCGTTTTGCCAATGCCACCCATACCACAAATTCCTATGATACGAATATCATCTTCCCCAATTTCTATTTCCGAATGCAAATCGTCCAAGCTTGGACTGATACCAACTAACTCATCACGATCAATTGGATATGTTTGACATAACTTTGCTGATATTTTTTAACAATGTTCCAATAAATTCTGATTCATGCCTACAAAGATATAAAATTTAATTTTAATTAAGAAAATTATTGATACAGAAATGAAGTTCAATGATGTAGGAAAAAATTAAGATGTGAAACGCATAGTACTCTATGGAACAAATTTAGGATACACTTGGAGGACTTGAGTTTATAGTTTTTCTGGTGTTATTTGCCTTATAACACTAGAAAATAACAATTTTCCAATTTTGTCCACATATATAAAAAACAGCTAATTCAAAAAAAAAAAAAAATTGTAATCATTAAATTGAAGGAAAAAAATACCTATTATTTGAGTGCCATCCCTTGATATTAGCCACTTCAGTTAAAGCATTTCTCCACCTTCGGATCTTTGCTTCATCTTCCTTGTATCTCTCTTCGTGTTTGGCAAAAGCTGCTTCAACTTTCTCTTTTTGTTTTCTTAAATCAGATGGATCCACACCATAGAAAATCGGAAATACTTTATGACCACTCTCCTCCTTTTGCTTAACAATCTCAGCAAGTTCCTCCAAGCACCAACCTGAAAAGACATAGTTTTCCGAGAAAACGATTACTGAGCACCATGATTGTTGAATTGCTTTGAAGAGCTCAGGTGCAATCTCTTCGCCGGCCTCCAGCTTTGGATCATCCCTGAAAGTGACGATTCCGCTCCTTCTCAAAGCATCATAGAGATGGTCTGTGAAGTTATGACGAGTATCTTCACCTCTAAAACTCAAGAATACGTCATATTCTTTTTGTCTAGAAATAGACGAGGAAGTTGAGAGTAACGAGGACATGAGGAAGTAGGAGAAGGAAAAAGATATGACAATATAGTTTGGGAAAACCAGAAAATAAGGTGGCTCAATATGCAGAAAGAAACTAGAAACAGACCGAGTATAGGAGCATCAAGAAAGGGAAAGCGGACACAGGTTTCTAAGCAATTTCTCTATACATGTCCTACCTTTTTTTTTTCTTCAAAACGAATCTCCATAATAATAGCTATGAAAAGTGTAGTGGTGGAAGTTTGGTGACAAATGAAAATGATGGTATTTTCCAGGAAGAATCGTGGACGGTGAGGGCAGAATTTGTTGCTTTCTCCACAGAGTGGAGGCTACTTTAATTAGAAAAGCCAAGTGAAGAAGCACGCCCCTTAATTACCCTTTTTCTTTTTGCTTAATTTTTGGTTCAAACACCTTTTTCTTTTCCATGTGGAGGGTGTCAAGTAAAGACAATTGATCCAAACAATTTTCAAACTCAATCATCAAACCAGCATAAAGATGACAGAGTAATTACTTCTGGAAATTTTGGGCTCATTGCAGCAGGTTAAGCTGGAAACATCGGCCCAACAATATAAAAACCCTTCCCTTTTTACAGTATTCAGCCCAAAGTAAAAGACAAAGAAAATCCCCCTGCTTTGAACCCAGCCAACAGTCCCTTTTTTTTTTTTTTTTTTGTTTTTTAATAGAGAGGAAAACAACAAACAAAATCTAAATCAATGAAAGGGAGGTCCAATGTGATCCCATTCAAGACTGTCTCTTAGCTCGTCTGGTAAATCTTCTAGTATCCGAATCATCGATGAAGTCGAGTCCTTTCTTTGCTAAATTATCAACCACACTGTTGACTTCACGCAATCCATGATGAAACCCAACTTGCCACAGCCGTTCCCTAAGTCTGCTTACAACACGCACCAGCCTTAAGTTTCTATAATTTTGAAATTTATCTTAATTGTTCATTAAATTAAAGTTTGTACATAATTTTGAGATTTATCTCAAAATGCAATAAAATACTATAAATAAAATTTAAAATATAATATTTTATCTAGATTAAGAAAATTGAGCTATTTTAAAAGAAAAAAACTTTCCAAGTTATTTCAAAAGAATAACACCATTCAAATTTTGATATTCAAAATATAAGAAATACCTAGTGCAAAAAGGATTGACGAGTGAGATTTCAATGCATGTTGAGAGAGAGCAACATGGTTTCTGACTATATTGCAAAAGAGGCTGGTAGTGATGCTGGTCGATTAATTATTCTCGAGGAGCCTCCACTCTTGACACATCGTGATAGGAGACAAGCAGCGAGCAATACTATTAGGTATAGGAGAATAATGATTTCTCTAATATTTTATACTTGTACTAATATTTCTTTATTATAAAAAAAGTATAAGAGATAAATTAGGATAGATTACAAAATTTTATGACTTAAAAAATTTAACATAGTTAATAAGTAAAAAAATAAAATTTAAAAGAATTAATTAAATTTTCTATATTTTATCCCTATTTTAAAAGATCACATGTCTACATAATTCAATATAAGCATTTTAAAAATTCAATAAAAATACTAAAATTAACATTTAAAATGAAATTAATTAAATTAAAATATAACATTTTATCTAGATTAAAAATTAATATTTTATCAAATTATTAAAAAAACTAGCAACATTCACATTTTGATATTAAAAAGAGATAAATTAAAAGGTATTTGAAGGTTACAAAATTTTGTGACAATTAAAAGCATTATAACGTTGAAAACAAAAATAAAGGTTAACAACCATAGGTAATAATTTAAAAATTAAATAATTTTAAAATATAAAATATTTAAAATTCAAAAATAAAATTACTTATTTTGACCTATTCATGAGTTAAGCTATGGCTCAAGCCCAAAAAAATTTAAGCCCAAATCTATTTTGTGGCTCAGTTTAACTCACCAAAAAAAAACTTATTTCTCTATTCCAAAATTATTAAAGTATTAAAATGTTTTTTACATTAATATTTATATGTTTTATAATTTAATTTTAAAAATATTTTATTATTTAAATTAAATTCAAGCAACTACCTTGAGACATAAAAACCTCGTCTAAGCCTAGCCTGGCCAGGTTTATTGGGCTGAATAGGTTGCTGACCCATGTATATGTTTATTAATTTACTCCATGAATAGTAGTAATAAGGTCATTCCAAACTTTGAGTTATTTGTTCCATCCATATTAAATCAAATTTGAACAATTCTATTTTCAATCAAATTAATATTATACATCAAAATATTTTCTCTATATTTATTTATAAAGTATATAAAATATTAGTATAAAATAATTTTAATTAATGATATAAAGCCTAACTTAGATCGAGCTCAAACAATGATTTTTATGCCACGAGTCAAATCGAATCCATATTAAATATTACAAAATATTTTTAAAATTTTATTAAATTTTGAGCTGTTAAATAGTTTTTTTGGGTTAGTCAAATTAAAAACGAGCCTAGGCTTGAAATTTGTTTGGACCCAAGCAATGACCCATGCGTCTAGGTTAATAACACTATTGTTTTTTGAATTTTTGAAAAAATTATTGTAAATACAAAAAATAACTTTTGTTATGAATATATTGTTAAGTGGATGTCCATCATGATTAAAATAAAGTTTTAATATACTTTAAATTCTAATAGTTATTAGAATTAGATCTCTATTTCTTTTATACTTCTTATGTTTATAAATAGAGACTACGATGAATTCTCGTGATCATTCATTTTGATCAATAAAGTATATTCTCTATTACTTTTATATTTTTTTGTTCTTTATTCTCTCCTTTCTCTTTATTTTATAACATGTTATTAGCACGATGATTCTCTATTTTTTCAAAATCTTTCGAAGTCATCCCACAGATTAAATCCTTTTTCACCTTAAACTTTCACCCTTACAATTTCATATTCGGGATGTTGAAAGATTCAATCTCAGAATAAATTATGGTTATTATACCCGTTCTTTGATTAATTGTACAAGCATGGGTAAAGTATAGATTTGGTAAGAAATTTTTATATTCCAACCATATTTTCTTTTTCAATTAAGGTATGACTACTGGTAATTTTATTTGACATAAATTTCATATTATGATGGTATTTGATTTTTGCCTTTCTATGTTAAATTTTTTATGTAAAAGACATAATTGTTGATTAGATATATTTGCTATTAATATGATATGTTTTCTATTTTTTGGTAAATCATTGTTTTTGAAGTTTTTTAATTAAGTAATATTATGCATAATATTTAAATGTTTAAAATTTTGATTATTAAATTCTTGGTATTAAATATTCTTTAAATTTTATTAAAATTATAGTGGAAAGTGTTATTAACCTACCATTGTATTGATTAAAGGAAATTTGATAGGATCTATTGAGTATTATTAACTTGCTAATGTTGAATGATTGTATGATATCTTTTAAATTGAGCTTATAAATATTTTATTAGAGCAACATAAGATTTTATAACATATATGTAGAATTGAAATTTGGTACAATGTGTATCGAATAATTTTCAAGCATAGTACATTAAAATTTTGATTATTTATTAAATGATTTTTACTATTAGATTATAAATGTTATTATGATCTTAAAAATCTTAAGGTATATTTTACTAAGTTTTATTTATTATATCATGTTTATTTTAATTGGAAATTAATCATGACAACATGAATAGATAGATTTTGATTTAAAATCTCATGCATGTTTGCAATGATGATTATGAAATAAAGAATCTATTGAGATGTTTATAAGTCCGCCTACTAGATTTGTTACATTCTCAAGAGAATGTATACATAAAAAAATAAAAGATATAGTCATGGACCACTAAAATTGAGAATATAGTAATAAATAAGAGAACAATGAGAATTCTCAAGAAAACTCTTCAAAGGGTAAAGATAACTTATGTTATTAATGTGATATGAAAGATTATTGGGCACATATATTCTTTGAGGAAGGATATGGAATATAGTTATAAATTCTATCATTATAGATAGAAAATATTTATCTTATTTGGTACTAAAACAAACAAATATTATTCTAATATTTGATAGTACAAAATTAGTTGAAAGCTCTAGAAGAGTTAATATATTAATATCTTGTGATGGTTAATCCATTAATTTTAAAAATATTTATAATGGATATTATATTGAGATTATGAATGAAGATAAACATCTATTTTGAAAGGATGAGAAAAAGGAGGATTAAATTATTAATTACTCTTGTTATTAAATTGAATTGATTGTGATTATCTTTGTTAAAATCACACGAAAAGAACCCAATACTTCTCCATTGCACTTTGTTAGAATCTCTTTCATGTCTTTCTATTGCACTTTTCCATTACCTATATAAATATATATTATTTCCACATAATTTTATCATAACCGGACATACTTTATATTATATTTTAGTTATCATTTATACTATTATTTAAATTTGTGATTGAGTCTTAATTTGGTTGGGATTGACATTATTGTCTATGCAGGAGGATGTGAGTTCGAGTGCGTAATAAAAATAAAGTTAGTGAAATGTATTGATAATAAAATATCAAAATATAATAATGATAATAACAATATTAATAAAATTAACAAAAAGACTAAAAATTTGCACAATAATTAAATCAGATTGATTTGCATTAAAGATAAAAATTTTGGGGCTAATTTGAAATAAAACAAAAGGACAGGGGACTTATTCGAACGCGCGTGAAAAAAAAAGGATCAAAACAGCAATTCTCCCATAAACCGAAACGCAGCATTTAAATGGGGACCTAATCGCGAACCGTAAAAAATTATTGGGGCCAATTTTGAAAATATTGAAGAGTTTAATTTTAAAATATTAAAACGCGGAAGGACCAATCGCGCAAATAGACCATCCTTTCGGCAAAACACGCGGATCCTAGGCGGGTCGGATCGGGTCGGGTTGCTCCGGGGTGAAACGACGTCGTTTTGGGGCTTTGGACGCCGGCCAAAACGGCGTCGTTTTGATGGCCTATTTAAAGGCCTAAAATCTGAAAAAAAAAAAAAACAGCCTGATGCATTTTTAAAAAAAATTTTCTTTCCTCTCCCATTTCTCTCTCGAGAAGAAGGGAGGCGATTCGGGAATTAGGCCATCGTCCAAGTTGCGTGCACGAGTCTCGGCCATCATCCACTATGGTTTAAAAGGTAAAAACTTGTTTTTTTTTATTTTTGATTTTCCGCTTTTATATGTTATTTTTTATATATATGTATATGTATATATAAAAGGCGAAAAAAGAAAAAAAGATTAAAAACATTGCGCTTTTACCCTTTTCTTCTATTTTTGATTCTCGTTTTCTTTGTTATAGTTAGTCGATTCTTGCTCGACGCTTCGCGGTTTCGAATATTTGAACCATCGCTTCCAAAGAAAAGAAACTTTGTTTGCTTGAATCTCTGTTTCTCTTTTTTGGTGTTTTGAAATCTTTTTTTTTTTTTTTGAAGAGGAAAAAGCCCTTTTATGACTTTTGTTCGGTTTTATAACCGAATATACAAGAGAAAAAAATGCATCGTTTATTATTTTTGTTGTCTGTTTCCTTTAGCGTGTTGGTCTTCGTTTGCGGGGCATGGGCGAGGCGGTGGAGCAGGTCGGGATGAGACTGCCAGGGCGCCTGAGGGCGGTGAAGGGTCGGTGTTGTCGTAATGCCGAGGTAGTTCGGCTAGGGTTTTCGAAACCCTAGCGGTCCGAAAAAAAAAAATTATTTTTGGGCCTTGGGCTTTTTTTTAAAAATGGGTCTATTTTTTTTAATTATTATTTTTGTTTTGTAAAATGGGTTTGAAGCCCTGCCAAAATTGGGCTTATACATCCAATATCCGGGAAGATATACCAAATGGTGTCAATTGGGCACTAGGAATTGGAAGAACAAGTGAGTTTCTCCGAACTCAAAGAACTTTGTGTGGAAGGAACCGATTGAGGTCTTGTTTCGCTATGGCCTACTAAACTTTGGAAAATAGAAATGCCTTTGTTTTCAACAAATGGCATTGTGGGAACTATGGAAATGATGGGGGTGAAGTTAAAGCAGGGACTAACGGTTCCAACATCGCTAATCATGCCCAAAGGATATTAAGGAACACGTTAGTAGAATTACCCTTCAAATGCCTACAACTTAAATTTTGAGCATACCACGTGTCCTTTCCTATATTTTCTAAAATAATAATTATCTTTAAATAATTTACAATTTTACTATATTAACAATTTACATTATATAAAATTTAACATATTCATATATAAATATATATTATTTCCACATAATTTTATCATAACCGGACATACTTTATATTATATTTTAGTTATCATTTATACTATTATTTAAATTTGTGATTGAGTCTTAATTTGGTTGGGATTGACATTATTGTCTATGCGGGGAGGATGTGAGTTCGAGTGCGTAATAAAAATAAAGTTAGTGAAATGTATTGATAATAAAATATCAAAATATAATAATGATAATAACAATATTAATAAAATTAACAAAAAAGACTAAAAAATTTGCACAATAATTAAATCAGGATTGATTTGCATTAAAGATAAAAATTTTGGGGCTAATTTGAAATAAAACAAAAGGACAGGGGACTTATTCGAACGCGCGTGAAAAAAAAAGGATCAAAACAGCAATTCTCCCATAAACCAAACGCAAGATTTAAATGGGGACCTAATCATGAACCGTAAAAATTATTGGGGCCAATTTTGAAAATATTGAAGAGTTTAATTTTAAAATATTAAACGCGGAAGGACCAATCGCAAAATAGACCATCCTTCGGCAAAACACGCGGATCCTAGGCGGTCGGATCGGGTCGGGTTGTTCGGGTGAAACGACGTCGTTTTGGGGCTTTGACGCCGGCCAAAACGGCGTCGTTTGATGGCCTATTTAAAGGCCTAAAATCAAAAAAAAAAAACTGATGCATTTTAAAAAAATTTTCTTTTCCTCTCCCATTTCTCTCAGAAGAAGGAGGGCGATTCGGGAATTAGGCCATCGTCCAAGGTCTTTGTGCCGAGTCTCGGCCATCATCCACTATGGGTTTAAAAGGTAAAAACTTGTTTTTTTATTTTTGATTTTCCGCTTTTATATGTTATTTTTTTATATATGTATATGTATATATAAAAAGGTAAAAAAAAAAAAAAAGATTAAAAACGCGCGCTTTTACCCTTTTCTTCTATTTTTGATTCTCGTTTTCTTTGTTATAGTTAGTGCTGATTCTTGCTCGACGTTTCTGTCGGTTTCTGAATATTTGAACCACTGTTTCCAAAGAAAAAGAAACTTTGTTTGCTTGAATCTCTCTGTTTCTCTTTTTTTGGTGTTTTGAAATCTTTTCTTTTTTTTTGAAGAGGAAAAGCCCTTTTACTGACTTTTCTGCTCGGTTTTTATAACCGAATATACAAGAGAAAAAAATGCATCGCTTATTATTTTTTTGTCTGCTTTCCTTTAGCGTGTTGGTCTTCGTTTGCGGGGCATGGGCGAGGTGGAGCAGTCGGGGATGAGGCTGCCGTGCTGGCGCGGAGGCGGTGAAGGGTCGGTGTTGTCGAATGCCGTAGGTAGTTCGCGCTAGGTTTTCGAAACCCTAGCGGTCCGAAAAAAAAAAAATATTTTTGGGCCTTCTGGGCCGTTTTTTTTTAAAAAATGGGTCTGTTTTTTTTTAATTATTATTTTTTATTTTGTAAAAATGGGTTTGAAGCCCGGGCCAAAATTGGGCTTATACATCCAATATCTGGGAAGATATACCAAATGGTGTCAATTGGGCACTAGGAATTGGAAGAACAGTGAGTTTCTCTGGAACTCAAAGAACTTTTTTGTGTGGAAGGAACTGATTGGAGGTACTGTTTCTGCTATGGCCTACTAAACTTTGGAAAAATAGAAATGCCTTTGTTTTCAACAGTGGCATTGTGGGAACTATGGAAATGATGGGGGGTGAAGTTAAAGCAGGGGACTAACGGTTCCAACATCGCTAATCATGCGCAGTGATATTAAGGAACACGTTAGTAGAATTACCCTTCAAATGCCTACAACTTAAATTTTGAGCATACCACGTGTCCTTTCCTATATTTTCTAAAATAATAATTATCTTTAAATAATTTACAATTTTACTATATTAACAATTTACATTATATAAAATTTAACATATTCATATATAAATATATATTATTTCCACATAATTTTATCATAACCGGACATACTTTATATTATATTTTAGTTATCATTTATACTATTATTTAAATTTGTGATTGAGTCTTAATTTGGTTGGGATTGACATTATTGTCTATGCAGGAGGATGTGAGTTCGAGTGCGTTAAAACACATTTATCCTTCTATTAAAGAGCTAGGAAAACGCTATAGGTAGTTCTAGGCATTTGTATTAAAAAAAAATTATGATTTAGTTCTAGCTCGGTTGATATCGATATTATTGCTTATGCCGAAGGATGTGAATACGAGTGCGTTGAAACCCATTTATCCTCCTAATTACAGGTTAAAGAGAGACAATAAGTAATTCTAGACATTTGTATTCAAAAAAAAAAAAAAAAATTGTGAGTGAATTAGTATCATAAGTATAAACTTATTTGAGAAATGACTAAACAATTTACACATTCATTAATTTAATTAAGCTTTAAATAAATTTCCAAAAAATAAAAAAAAAAAAGCAAAATTTTGTTTTAAGGGACAGCATGGAGGAAGGCTCTAAATGAGAGAAAGAGAATATGTAATACATGCTATTGAATTTCCATTTTACATGGAGGATAGGATAAACCTACGCCACACCTTGGAGAAGGAACAAAGCCAAATAATTTCCCATTGTGAAATTGGCAACCCAATCGTGATGAATTTGCAATGATATGGTATATATTTAATATTTGTTATATATTATTCTTATTCTATGTATAACGTACATTTTGGGTAATTTGGTCTTCATGTTTTTTTCCTGAGTTAAAATTAATCTTTAAATATTTAAAAATGAAATTATTATTTTAGTGAAATGATGTCTAAAATATATATTTTTAATGTTGTTTTGTGACAATTCACGTGATAATGCATGTGAATAGCATCCTAAAATAACTTGATTTATCTTATATGTCACATTAACAAATAAGTCAAAACTATAAAAATAAGAAATTAAAATTAAAAGAATATAAAATTTTCATAAGAATTAAAAAATTTTAGGGTAGAGTACACGTGAATTACATGCATGTTGTGTTTAAATTTTAATGTTTTAGTTAGTATTTCGTTAAAAAAAAATCATTTCACCTCTTTATTAAAAAGTTGATGGTCAAATTTGATTTTTTTTTTAAATTGAGAGTCAAACTTAGCTAAAACAAAGAATATGAGGCAAAGTGATAAAAATGTAAAAATTAAGGACTAAATTGATATTTTACCTACATCATTTTATTTAATATTTCAAATATATAAAAACAATTTTAAAAGATTAAATTAGATGCATAACTTGGTGCCTAACAATTTCGACCAAAAATAAAACAACAATATTACTTTACGAAAATAGACTAATAACAAAAATAAAAGGATGATTATAACCTAAACATTGTCAAAGGATTCACACCTTACTTACTAGTTGCTTCTTCATGGAGCAATCAAAACTTCCTCCCATTTTATCTCCACCTGATTACATTTTTTTCAATCTGTTATCATAAAATCTAATTATATAAAAATGAATAATACTTTGAATGTTATAAAAAAGAAACAATGTTATCCAAATTTGGAATAGGCATAGAATAGATTTTTAAGTTAATTATTTATATTTTAAATATTATATCTCATTTATTGTAGAGTAAATATATCGAAAGTGAATACTTTAAATGAAATAATAAAAAACTGTAAATAATATGATATATTAAAAAAAGTCATAAGATAAAAAGAATTAATAGGAGAAGGCCAAGGAAGTAGTTTACCACAGTTAGTGCTTCTTCCCAAGTCTGCCCATTATAGAACTGAAAATTTTTTGCATTCGTTTTGGTAGCGGCCCTTCATCCATCTCCTCATACATATTAAGTTTTCGCTTTATTAGGTAACCTTTACCTAGTGATCCATCATCAGCAGAGTGTTGCTGGATATCTTCAAAATTTGCACAACACTGACTACTATGCGACTCTTGTATTTGTTCCATCTCTTCCAGATCTCTCTCATACACTATTCTAACACCACACTTCTTCACCTTAACACTGTCATATCTTTCGAAAGACAGCTCAAGGTGATGGCATTCCTGATCTAAGCAATCTGTTGTCCAGAAATTATTGGTTTCAAGTCCACCACATTTGTCTTTCGAGGGAATCGGATACAACGAGTCACGTGTGAAATAACGAATTAAAATGTGGTCCTTCATTACGGGCCGTTCAAAATGATAATTTACATCCCAGCCACTCCAATCGACTTCTCGACGATCTCTACCCTGGAAATTAGATTGAGTGCAATTGGCTTGTCTAGAATACTTATCATGGATAACAGCCCTACACATGAGACGCTCATCCCTTGAAGCATCATCACTGACAAAAATGCAGCACAAAACAACTCCCATCCATTGACTATCATTTCGAACTTCCAGAGGCAAATCTATCTTAATCGAAGAGTCACCTCTTTGTTGACTAAACCATTCTGGCATTTCACTTCCTGGTATAATAATATCAAAAATCTTTCTTGAATTTCCAAATACCTGCAAAATAAAACTTCGCTTGTTTGGTAACTAACACCATGAATAATTATAAGACACAGAGAAACAGAGATATTAACGAACCTTTAGATGTTTTTTTAGCAATGTTAAGGCATCGATGTTCTCGGCCAATCTGAAGCAATTAACACCTACTATATTCGACTGATCACTTGAATTGCACACTTTTGATGGATTTGCTACTATTTCCAGAGAAGGACAACCATTTATTCTTACACCACTTATACTTGTTGGAAGCTCAGGCAACGATTTAAGCGCCCTGCAATCTGACAATCTAAGAAATCCAAGCTCGGAAAATTGAGTAAGACATGAAGGTATGCTGATGAAGTTGTTACCACCAAGATCAAGTTCTTTCAAAGAGGATAGACGAGAAATATCACTAGGAATATCTCCTTCACAAAGATTGCAGTCACTTAGATTCAGCCTTGTTAATGAACTCAAACCTAACAACGAAGGCAACATCAGAGCCATGGAATTTGTCCTTTCTCTTTGGATTACCTTTAACAGAGAAGGCAGATATTTTTGTAACTTGGAAGAAGATCCCTTGCACCCACTAAAAGACAGAACTTTAAGATTTTTAAATTGAAAAATGAAGGGTGGTGGTTTTGTCATGGATGTTTCACTTAAGTCAAGCTCCTCCAAGAATTCTATTTGCTGCAAATTCTCTGGCAAATATTCAACTTTATAACAACCAGAAAGATTAAGAGATTTTAAACTTTTACACCCACCTATGCTCCCTGGGAGATCCACAAGGTTCCTGCAATCTTTCAAATTTAACAAAACAAGACTGCTTAGATTTCCAATTGAAAAAGGTAGCTCTTTAATGCCCGTCCCATCTAAATAAAGCTTTAGCAGGCATTCCATTTTGCCAACAATCTCTGGAAAGCTTTTAAGATTGGAGCAACCTGAAAGAATTAACATTTCAAGAGATTCCATTCCAATTTTGATTGGAAGACTCCTAAGACTTTTGCAGTCTTTTAAATTCAAAACTTTAAGTCTTCTGAGATTTCCGATTGAAGAAGGTAGCTCTTTAATGTTTGTCCCATCAAAACAAAGCTCCAACAAACATTCCATTTTCTCGTCAATCACTGGAAAGCTTTGAAGTTTGGAGCAGCCTGAAAGAATTAACTGTTGAAGAGATTCCATTCCAATTTTGGTTGGAAAACTCCTCAGACTTTTGCAGCCTCTAAAATTCAAAAGCTTAAGCCTTGTAAGAACGCCAACAGATGGATGAACATATACTAATTTGGTACATCCTTCCAAAACCAAAATTTCAAGATTTGGGGTAGTTGTGAAGTCTGGTGCCTTGATCAGGTTTTCAGACCCTTTGAGGTTGAGCACTTTCAACTTATACAGGGGCTGTTGAAAACAATAATAAATTAGAGATAAAAAAGAGAATAACACAGGAAAGCTCATTTTTATTGTTATTCTTCAATGTTAATAAAAAATTCATCTTTCTTCTCAAAATAAGATAGAAAACAATGACCAAATGAGTTAATTCTTACTATGTTTTCCTTCCATAGTTGTTCAATGTTGCTATAAGGTAGGAGAAGTATAACAAGGTTTTCCGGTTTGAAACTTGAAGGTAATGATCTTAAAGGACATCCCATCCAATCTAAAAGTCGTAACTCATTAGAAAGATATGTCAAATCACAACAATTTGACCGACAAAGAATTTTGAGTAGTCTTAATCTTTTCATCATCAAGAAGGCATCTGTGCTCAAAGTGAGAGTCTCACTCATTTCCCTGAGTAGAATAAGAATATGATTATACATATACAAAACATTTAGTATTTAAAAGTTAGGACGAATATTCGAAAGCAGATATAAATTTATGATCCTTCAAGGAATCTCAAAAACAATGAAAATGTAGAAGAAAATGAATATGCTCATACCAAACACATGTATATATAACACCTACATCCAAATTTGAATAATGTAGGTTGAAAAAATTGGAGTTTATATTCACAAACTCACACCGCTGGAAACCATGATATACACACAAAAGTAGTGTTTGGCTAAAGAGAAAATGCAAGAAAATAGATACATACGAATGCAATGACATTACGATTACACTAAAATATATACAACCAACTTTCACAATTACAATAAACGTACTCTTTAACTACTATATTATTTTTCATAACACATGCCACTCTTTTTCCTTTTTTTTTTTTTGAAATGTTATATTGAAGGATTTTTACCACATTTTTTATTATCATTTAAAAAAAAAAAAAAAAGAAACCAACAACAACAACAACATTTTACATAGATACATATGTGTATGTTTTCTCACCTTTTATTGTCTATAATTATGCCTTCAATCGCTTTTGTAGCCTAAAATAAAAAAATAAAACACGAAATAAATATTCGTAAAATTTACATTTATGATAATTTAGCATTATTATTATTGGTTGAAATTAATAAACAAAACAAACTAAATAAAACAATTTTCAACTAAAGTAGTTCAATGAAATAACATTTCTTTTCTATACATATCGTGGAGGTCTTTTTAATATTTATAATTAAAAAATAAATATTACATTTTAGAAATATACAGGATAAATGTACTCTTTTTATTTTAATATATATATTTTTAACAAAATAAAAAATCATAATTTTGCGTTGAATCCCAAATTTAATTAATGTCACCTCTTAATACTGCTTGTTTGAATTAATTAAGCTAAGTAAGAATATATATAATTTGTATGAATGACTTACAGTTTTTGTTGTTAGCACATGGTAGACATCTCTTTCCTCCCACAATCTGCAACGATTTCCAGGTTCGTCAACAGATTTTTCTCTAACAATTTTTCTTCCCATTTCTTGTAGCAAGTCATGCATCCTCAATTCGTTGTATTCATTAACGGTTAGTAGAGATTTTTTAATGAGAACATCGATTCCAATATCTGGAAAAAATTCACAACCATCCAGTACTTTTATTACAAAATCTTTCTCCTCCCCATTAAAGAAGCATGCTATATCTAGAAATATATTCTTCTCCCTTTCTTCCAGTCCATCAAAACTTATTTGAAGTCTGTCAAGAATTTCTTTGTTAGAATCTCTTTCAAGTCTTTCTATTGCACTTTTCCATTGCCTTGCATCTCTATCACACAGAAAAGAACCCAAAACTTCAAGAGCTAAGGGGAGTCCACAAGCATAACCTACGATTTGTTTAGCAAGCTCAATGAAATCCTCTTTTGGTGCTGTCTCGCAACCAAAAGCTTTCAAATTGAAAAGATGAAGTGCATCATTGTCTTCCAACGTTGTAGGCTTATACACAGCATCAACTCGATAAGATCGGAGCAAATGTTCATCTCTTGTTGTTACAATAATTCTACTCCCTAAACCGAACCAATCACGCTTTCCAACCAACCATTTCAAGTGTTGTAGGTTATCAACATCATCAAGAACAACAAGAACTTTTTTGTGAGACAACCTATGACTAATAATGGCTTTCCCTTCATGAACATTGAAAAAATTGAAGCTTTCATCAAACAAGATCTGGGAAAGTAGTTGTTTCTGTAAAGAAACAAGTCCACATTTCTCTGAAACTTCTCGAACATCAGCAAGAAAGTTTTTCCCTTCAAAATGAGATGACATTTGACTATAAACAACTCTTGCGAGGGTCGTTTTGCCAATGCCACCCATACCACAAATTCCTATGATACGGATATCATCTTCCCCAATTTCTATTTCCGAATGCAAATGGTCCAAGCTTGGACTGATACCAACTAACTCATCATGGTCAATTGGATATGTTTGACATAACTTTGCTGATATTTTTTTAACAATGTCTCCAATAAATTCTGATTCATGCCTACAAAGATATAAAGATTTAATTTTTAATTAAGAAAATTATTGAGATAGAAATGAAGTTCAATGATGTAGGAAAAAATTAAGATGTGAAACGCATAGTACTCTATGGAACAAATTTAGGATACACTTGGAGGACTTGAGTTTATAGTTTGTCTGGTGTTATTGTCTTATTAGTCTTATAACACTAGAAAATAACAATTTTCCAATTTTGTCCATATATATAAAAACAGCTAATTCAAAAAAAAAAAATTTGTAATCATTAAATTTACAAGTAAATTGAAGAAAAAAAAAATACCTATTATTTGAGTGCCATCCCTTGATATTAGCCACTTCAGTTAAAGCATTTCTCCACCTTCGGATCTTTGCTTCATCTTCCTTGTATCTCTCTTCGTGTTTGGCAAAAGCTGCTTCAACTTTCTCTTTTTGTTTTCTTAAATCAGATGGATCCACACCATAGAAAATCGGAAATACTTTATGACCACTCTCCTCCTTTTGCTTAACAATCTCAGCAAGTTCCTCCAAGCACCAACCTGAAAAGACATAGTTTTCCGAGAAAACGATTACTGAGCACCATGATTGTTGAATTGCTTTGAAGAGCTCAGGTGCAATCTCTTCGCCGGCCTCCAGCTTTGGATCATCCCTGAAAGTGACGATTCCGCTCCTTCTCAAAGCATCATAGAGATGGTCTGTGAAGTTATGACGAGTATCTTCACCTCTAAAACTCAAGAATACGTCATATTCTTTTTGTCTAGGAATAGACGAGGAAGTTGAAAGTAACGAGGGCATGAGAAAGTCAGAAGGAAAAAAGATGTGACAATCTAGTTTGGGAAAACCAGAAAATAAGGTGGCTCAATATGCAGAAAGAAACTAGAAACAGATCAAGTATAGGAGCATCAAGAAAGGGAAAGCGGACACAGGTTTCTAAGCAATTTCTCTATACCTTTTTTTTCTTCAAAACGAATCTTCATAATAATAGGTATGAAAAGGGGTGGTGGTGGAAGTTTGGTGACAAATAAAAATGATGGTGTTTTCCAGGAAGAATCGATTGTGTTTTACAGGAAGAATCGTTGACGGTGAGGGCAGAATTTGTTGCTTTGTCCAAGGAGTGGAGGCTACTTTAATTAGAAAAGCCAAGTGAAGAAGCACGCCCTTAATTACCATTTCTTTTTCCTTTCTTTTGGTTCAAACACATTTTTCTTTTCCGTGTGGAAAGTGTCAAGTAAAGACAATTGGATCCAAACAAATTTCAAACTCAATCATCAAACCATCATACACATGACAGAGTAATTACATCTGGAAATTTTGGGCTCATTGCAGCCGGGTTAAGCTGGAAACATCGGCCCAATAATATAAAAACCCTTTTCTTTTTACAGTATTCAGCCCAATGTAAAAGAAAAAGAAAATCCCTTTGCTTTGAACCCCAGCCAACAGTCCCTTTTCTTTTATTTTTTAATAGAGAGGAAAACAACAAACAAAATCTTAGTCGATGAAAGGGAGGTCCAATGTGATCCCATTCAAGACTCTCTTAGCTCGTTTGGTAAATCTTCTAGTATCCGAATCATCTACGAAGTCGAGTCCTTTCTTTGCTAAACTATCAGCCACACTGTTGACTTCACACAATCCATAATGAAACCCAACTTGTCACAGTACTTCCCTAAGTCTGCTTACAAGACGCACCAGCCTTAAGTTTCTAGGCAATTTCTCAATACATTTCCTACCTTTATTTATTCGAAACGAATCTCCATAATAATCTATGAAAGCGAGTGGTGGAAGTGTAACAAGTGAATTACAAGAAAAGAAAATGATGATAAGTTTTATTGATGGTATTCTCTAATATATAATATATAGCAATAATATAGTTTTTAAAATCAATCGTAATCTCCTATATATGTTATCCAAATAATAAGGTAGTATTTAAATTAATAAAAGAGAATTATCTATAATAATTCTAAAATCATCTTGAAACAATGCCGCTCAAATTTTTTTTTTTATTATTTTGAATTAAAACTAAAAAATATCTTTAAGTTTGTTTTTATGAGCTTAACAACTATAATTGCATGTGAAGATTCAAATTATCTCTAAAAATTTCATTGAAACTTTCATGCACATTACTGGTTTCATAATTGATATTAACTTACAAACTTACCCAGTCTTGGACAATGAAACTAAAATCGACATCAAAGTTTTAAAAGATATTACTTCTTAGCCATAAATAATTTGCAGAAGAATGACATTAAAGCTAAAGACAATTGTTGTTTGTTAATTGCTGCATGCCAAAAGAAAAAAATAAACTTGTCAAATTGCACTTTAAATCATAGAATTATAAAGAGTATACAATCACTATCTAACTAAAATAAAATAAAATTGAAAAGAAAAAAATGACAATGGAAGATCAAAATGAAATGAATAAAGCTTGAATGAAAACATATGATAATACTCGAAATGACATATTTTTATGTATATTAATTGCATGCCTATTTTCAATATGATCCTACTAATTTGAGCTATTTATAGTTTTTTATCTTGTAGGGGCTAAATTGAAGGCAAAAAGAAATTTAAGGGCAAAAAGCGTGAATTTGAAGATAAAGTGGGCAAACATGCAACGTTGGAAAAAAGTGGTACCAAAAATGCAACTATGGAAGACACAAGGGAAAAAATGCAAAGAAGTGATCTTTTATAAACACAAAACTCTATTTAATTTTTAATTATATTAGGATAATTGTTAGACATTATTATTTAGATTTTAATTTAGCTTTTATCTTTACTTATCTTTATTTATCTATATTTATCTTTTAGAATTTAAGTAGGACTAGCTTAGGTTTCTTAGTACTATAAATAGTATACTCCTCCCCAAAAGCTTAGCCTTTGTTCCTTTTCTTTATTTAATAAAATTTCCATTTCCATTACATCTAGCCAAAGGTTGTCGAAATTCTCCAAAAGGGTTCATGAGGTTTAGAATCCGCTAGCCTTCTCAACAAGTATTCATCGCTTCTTCAGACATTACGGGGTTAACGCTTTCGTCCATGTCCCTTCAAAAGTGATCTTTTCAATTTGTGCAAGAAATGGCCGCTTTGTATATTTTGGGAAGGTTGCATAATCGGTTTGTTAGCTTACTGCATCAGTGGTTTTTGGGGCCCAATGGTGTGGCATTCGCCATTAAGAAGTGACGATCTAGTGTAAGATGGTTCCACAAAAGCGACGGTTGGCTAGAGTCAAGTTCCTCTAGATCGTAAGTGTAAACCCTAAGTGGAGCTAGTGGTCGTAGGCCTCCTCTTTCACTATAACTGGCTTATTCTGTTCGAGAAGGATTATCTAAAAGCCGAGAATTGAATCCAAGAAGGATTGAGATAACCAGAGGTTGGAATCTCCTCATAAGAAAAAAACTCTCTTTTCTCAAACTCTGTCTTTCATTACAGTTTTAATTTTAATTCAACCAAACTCTAATTTTTTGTTTTAAGGAACGCAGGTTTTCTTGGGCACGATTCTATCCGGGATCTCACGAAACAAGACATTGTGCAAATCCAGTCCTTGAGGATTTGACCTTACTTCCCTTATACTATTGATTTCATTATTTTTATAGAGATAAAATATATTTGGTGCTCTCAACGACGCATCAAGATATAAATAAACAAAACAATAAAATTAATGAAAGAAAAGAGATGATAGTTTATATCACACTAAGAAAATATTTATTCAGTAACAACTAAAAAAATTAAAGACAATGAACTAAATTGAAAGCCTTCATAAATAGGCAATGGATTATTTTACCATGAAGGAGAGAGAGAGAGAGAGTTATCAGTTATGGTATAAAAAAAAAGGAAAATGAAGAGGGAAGCATGAAAAAATAAAGAAAAGGTGAATAACATATTAACCATATAAGAATTATAGTTTAATGTGTAATTGTATACATAAAATTTTGATTTGATCCAATTCTTGTAAATTACTAACACAATTATAGATATAATATCATTTTATGTTTATATATTGCATATATAAATAATTATATTTATTCAATATAAAAATAAAGTGATGCATTTATTTCTTCAAATGTGTATGATTAAATCAAAATTAAAGTTCATAATATACAATTGCACATTAAATTAAAGTCCATATATAATTT